>VMDO01021995.1:0-34331 GCA_007922755.1 Pedetes capensis
CAAACATTTGATATTTTGAGCTCAGACACCAGTCACAAAGAAAATGGATTCAGAGTCCTTGACTACAAAATAGATTTTTATCTAACTCCCTCATATCGTTTACTCTGATAGGCTTTGTTGGACAATTCTTATAGAAATTAATATTTTAAAAATGACAATATTTTCATTTTCTAAATCCAGTAGGTCTTCTTCATTGGATCCCTGTGTAAAAATGTAATCATAAATCAGTAATTGATACTTAAGGACTTACCATAATGCAGGGTTTCTCTCTTAACAAGAGACCTATCTTAGTAACAAGATTATGCAGCTTCTTTTAGCTATGACTATATCTGAAGAACATTCAATTTCACAATCCTTCTGGAGAAAACGTGAATTGGAATGAGAGAGGAATAGCATATGTGGAGTATGACATTGTCAACTATTGGAATTTTCCAGGAAGTCTTAAACGTAGGGCAAAAGTAAGACAGTTTCCTGCATATGTTTCATATCACCAGTGGTTGTCTTATCTGAAGATATGATAGAGTGGGCCACCAGAATGACATAATTATTTTGCATTGAATCGTAAGGCACTTAATTAAACAGAGCTAACAAAAATTTCAGCTAGGAACAGTGGTGCTCACATCTGTAATCCAAGCAGATTGAATGACTGAGGCAGGAAGATTGGCTATTCAAGCAAGTTGCAGGCTGAGCAACATAGACAGACCTTGTCTCAAACATAAAAATAAAGGCCTGGTGGTTCATTTCAGTAATAGAGCACTTGCTTACCACATTGTGAGGCTCTGTGTACAATGTCATAATACTGGGGGAAAATAAGTGACCAGTCTCTTTTTGTGAGTTTTATGCCCTGTCCATGTTTAGAAAAGAAGCACTTATAAAAATGTACCAAATCACCAGGTGTGGTGGTGCATGCCTGTAATCCAAGTGACTTGAGAGGCAGAGGTAAGAGGATCACAAGTTCAGGACCAGAGGCAGCCTGTGTAATTGAGACCCTGTCTCAAAAAGTAAAAAATTGGGGCTGAGGGTGCAGGTCAGTGGTACAGCACATGCAAAGCATGTAAGTGGGAAGCCCTCAGTTCAGCCTGCAGAGACCCCCAGACATAGTTTCAACTTAACTTCCAATTTAAATAATTTTAATATATATGAAATTTCTAATAAACAGAAAAAACATTAACTTTGAACAAATTTATATGTTACATATCAATGAGTAAACACAATCCTGACAATTATTTTTATATATGGTATAAATAATCACTATAGTTTGAAAGTTCAGGTAAAAGTCCAAGAGGTAACCAACATATGTGCTTTCCCTCAGACTCCACCCTCGCTACACCAGGAGAGTTGTATCCTAGACTCAACAAAAGCCCTCAGGAGGGACAGACGTCTGCTGTTTGAATGGCATACCTTGCCCTCAGAATGAGATTACAAATCAGACAGCTAAGTGCATGCTTCATGGAACAATCTTCCTCTTATCTTTCTATATTCCTATCCATTATGAAATGTAAAAGGATTTGGACAGGAAAGCAAAGACAAAATTCCCTCTTATTATTTTTCTTGTTAGTTGCCATCAAGTCCTGTCCAACTCACTCATAAGGTTTTCAATGGTGATTGTTTTGGGGATTTCTCATGAGTGGATTGCCATGACCTTCTCCCATTTATGTGGGGCAGGGAATTGAACCCAGGAACTCAGAGGCTACCAGGTAATACTCTAACAACTGAACTAAATCCCAGCATCCTCAATCATTGTGCTCAATATTATTCCCCAAGCAAATTTGTGCCTTTCCTGTTACTATAGGCTTGAATCATCTTTACGTAGCATATGAAAGCATAACTCTCTACAATCAATATTTCTTCTGACCTCAGTGTCTAATCTCAATCTTATTTTGGGGCATAGGTGTTGCTGAGGCTAGAATACAGGACTTTGCAAATGCTAGACAAGCTCTCTGCTGCTGAAATACTTCTTTACTCCTTACTTTCTATCTCTACTCTTCAGTTAGTGTCATATTTTAAAGCATCAACACTTAATGTTCTGTAAAACTGAATATCATCACATTGAAGATTTGTGTTTGTACGTTACATTTGCAGTGCTTAGAAAATGTTCTTGACAAAGAGAAGTGATGAGAAAAGTTGTATTTAGTTAAGAAATAAATGCTTCTTTGGTCTATGGCATGCTTATTGCGCAGCACACTCTGAAATAGTAAGTTTTGCCCAGCTTCTGGGTTTCCACAGGTGAGTAGGTGAGAAAATTATAATCATCAAAATTATTGTCTGTGAAATACAGCTGCAATAACTTCATGCACAATGTTGTTGAGATTGCCTAAGTGGTGGTATATACACTTGTGGGAGCCTATCATAGACTGCTATTTAGTAGCAATAGTGTTATATATGGGAGAAGGACCTGGCAACCCACTCCCAATAATCAATCTGCCATTAAAAACCCTAGGAACAGCAGAGAAGCACTGACAATAGTGTTTCGCCTCTTGTATGTAGGGTCGCTATGAGTCGGATACCAACTCCACGGCACCTAACAACAACAACAAGTATTATATAAATGGAGGAGGCGGGGAATCATTTCTTATTAGAATTTGCAAATTGGGGTGAATGGAACATTAGTAAAATGTAAGATAGCTAAAGACCATTAGCCTATGTTGAGGAATATTAAAACAAAGAAAATATGGATTCTGTGTCATATAAATGAAAAACAGAAATAATTCCATAAGCAACTATTGTTGTTATTGTTGTTAGGCATCATCCCGTCAGATCCTACTGAAAGTGACCCTACTTACAATAGAACAAAACACTCCTGGACACTGTGCCATACCTGAGGTTTCATCAGTGTTTCCCTGTATTTCATAGGACTTTTTTAATGGCTGATTGTTTCTGGATTGCTACAAGAGTGGAATGCCAAACAGTCTCCCATTTTTGTGGTGGTTAGAATTGAACTCAGGGCTTCAGAGTATGCAGGATAACACTCTACCAACTGTGTAAACTCAGCCCCATTTAAGCAACTACACAGAAAATAGTAGTAGTAATAAACAGAGGACTGAGTCCTACTTTAAATTCAATTGCATGGTTAAAAATTGTGCAAGGTTGAACATTCACATCTACCTCATAATAATATAGGTAAAGTCAAAACACTTAATTTACTAATTAAATGGTATCTATCACAATAAAAAATTCAAAAGATCAAAATCTAAAGCAAGAAAAGGAGACATTTCAGATCCTCACAGCCTTTATCATTTTCAAACATAATATAGTTTTATGAGGATCATAGTAGCGTACCACATTTTCCACTATGTCTGTGTATTCAGAAAAGGCAGAAAGTTTACTCTGTTGCACCCATTCTGTAGGAGGACTATCACCACAGGCAAAATCACCACTCAGGAATCTCAGGTGCGTAAATGGGAATAAAGGAGGACGTGAGTAATGCAGTAATTATGTTGTTAGTATATTAAAATGTGTTAGCTCAGAGCTCTTTGGTAAGGTGGAAGTTTTCTCAGGCTCCTAAATTTAACAGGATAACAGTGAGACCTTGAAGCCCTCACCGGGAAAGGCATGAGACTGGTTGCTGGTGTGATGAGCTGGAAGATGATGATTGAAAGGAAGAGACTTAGAACGTTTAAACTGTGATAAGCAGACGGAAATCCCTCTGAGAAAGCAAGAGATATAAATATGTGTAGCTCAAAATGCATGTGCCATGGATGAGAGCCTGGAAAAACACATTTTCTTGTCTGGTTTCCTCTCTTTCCTTTGAATGTCTCAGCTGGGCCTTCTGCCTATTCCTTCCCAACAGCCTGGAGTTTTCTCTCCTGACTCCTCACTCTTCAATACCCAGGGCTCTTTCCTTTGCACTAGATAAATGGCCACGTCTGCCATAAGACAATGAGACTTGTATAGTACAAAAAGCCTCTTGAAATCTGTGCAAGCAAAGTAATTGATTTAAAAAACCTCTTTAATCTTACTGTGTTTCTGCATGAGTTCTGGATTGTATAATCTAGCAATGTTGCCTCAATGTGATAAAATACTGTAAGTCTGAAATTGCCATGAATTTAGAATGAAGGCAGCATACCACATCCATAAAGTTCAAGGTTTTTTCCAATACCACAAAAGCATTCAACACCACAATTTTCACATTTTTTTAGTCATTGTCCTGAGACTCATCCATAAAAAGCACACAAACTACAAAATATTGGGAAAATCCTTGAGGATTAAGGAGGAAATCTGAAACAAACATAATCTCACCACAAAGATCATGTTGATGTAGGTCACCTACTTCTCATTCCTGTACAGAACCCTCTGAGCAGGATGCAGGCATTCCCACTCCTCCTGAGGGAGTTGTTTGAATACATCCCCGCATGTTAATAAACCCTGAAATGAAAAATACCAGGTTGTCCATGTGTGCATGGTCAGAGTTCTTTACTTGACTCAAGGAGAAATGAGACACAAGGAACTTGTTCTGATATAGGTGGGTGATGTGAATTATTCAAAAACATACTTCTGATGTAATACTATCCTCTAATATAACCTATAACTCTATGAGATATGATAGGCTAAGGTCCTGACAATACTTGTTGTGGTTAATGTTCATAAAATGCATTGAAGTGCTATGAAACGTGGAATTAATTCCAGACAGGAATATACATTTTTGAGTGCTATAACTATATAGGATCTGTTGTGTGTATTTTTCAGAGGAAAAAGTCGTGATGAGTTAAAGTCCACTTCTCAAATTTTAATGTGGAAAACAATGAACAGTAGCCCTTGCAGAGATTTGCTTTGTGAGTCAGTGAGTTCTCTGTTTGGGCCTTAATTGATGTACTTCTAATAATCTCTCCAGTTATGCCAATGGGTTGTGTCCAAATGTCAATTTTCCATAGCAAAGAGGTAGCATATTGAGCAAAAACATCATGATTTTACAATGAAAGAACTTCATTTCATTTATCAATTTATCCATCATAAATTACTATGGTTCTTAAGTAGTAATAATCATTTTAACCTATTTCCTTTATCCTCAATATCATTCTAGCAGTTTATCTAAAATCTGAAGGCATATGAACACCAAAATAGTGTAGGAGTTTTCCACTTTCATGAGAATATTTCTTCTCCATATAGTAAATGACAGGGTCTGGATTATGGCCCAGTTCAAGTGAAATGAAACGTATTCTAAGGAAATATAGATGGCAACATAACACACAGTCCTTAGTTTTCCAAGCTTGTTTCCTTACTGAGGAGAGAAATGGAACTGGGAATCAATAACAAATTTGATCTAGTAATGACACATTGTATATTCCCATAGAAACATGAAACTGGTATTTATGTGTCCATTAAAATAGACAGACTAGAAGAGTTTTATAAATCAAATGTATATAATAAATTGTGTAAAACTTCTCATTTCTGAGATATGATTGCTTTTGGAGAAACAAATAAAGACAAGAGTTGTTGTTGTTGTTAGGTGCCGTCGAGTCAGTATCCGACTCATAGCAACCCTCATAGGGTTTTCAATGGCTGAGTGCTTCGGGATTGCCTTGGGAGTGGATTGCCAGGTCCTTCTCCCATTTTTGTGGTGCTGGGAATTGAACTCAGGGCCTCAGAGACTGCAGCGCAGCGCTCTACCCACTGAGCTATATCCCAGCCCAAGACAAGAGTAACAACTATTATTCCTGAGAATGATGAGTTTTCCACTTTTTTGCTTGATTCCTGATGTGACTATCATTATATAACTGGATTTTAAGATCAGTAGAACTCTATCCTGGATGCTAAGGTATATGAGTATTTTTAACAAAATAATTTTGAGTGGGGATTATTGGCTGTGTCCATTACCTTAATAAATCCCTACATTCTTTCACCATATTTTATGGTACTTTTATTAATTAATGAGTCTTAGTTTTCTAAAGATAAGAAGTAGAAAAGTATTTTACATATAAAACCTGAGTGTAGAAAAAAAGGGAGCCTATTTAATAGTTTCAGAATCGGTACCCAAAGAACCCCATCTCTTGAGCATTGACAAATGTGAGCCTTCCCTCTCCATTGTAGTTTCTCAGAGAAAATAAGTTAAAAGGAAATGTGAGCTTCCCCATTAAATGGAATTTCCCCATTAAATTCCCCAATTAAATTTCCCCATTAAATGGAATGGTATGAGCACATCACTCAGGGAATTCTCCCAAGATACTTAAGATAAGTAGTAAAATATATATATTTTACTGAGAGAGAGGTAATTTGGCACAGAAAACATAACCTGGGATAGTTAACTTTTACCCTGAAAAATAAACAGAAGCAGTTATATGCCTTCAAGGACAGCTGAGGTTGTAGATAATGAACTGAGGTTGCCAGAAACAGTTCTACGCCTTCAAGGACAGTTCCCTGAGCTATTCCTGATAATTGCTATATAAGCATGAGGGCTGAAAATAAAGTTTTGCTCAGGATCATCAGTCTTGGCCTCGTCGTCTCTTTCATCCTCGGCTCACCCCTTCCCCCAGCTGGACAGCGGCAATCACTGCTGTAATATTGTTGTTGTTAGGTGCTGTCAGGTTGGTGTCTGACTCATGGCAACCCTATGTAGAATAGGTTAAAAACTATTAGCATGTTTCTCTGCTACTCATACTGTTTTCAATGGCTGATTGTTCTACTTGTGGGGGGGAGGGAGTGTGTTTCTGAGTCCTTCTCCCAAGCCTATAGCACCTTGTATTCCCAGGTAGTCTCCTATCCAAGTATGAACCAGACCCAATTCTGCTTAGCTTCTGAGATCTGAGGGGATTGGTGGCCACAGTAGTACAGCTACAGGCACTCTGAATTAGTTGGCAGAAAATTAAAACTATACAAAACCCTGAATCTACTCAGAAGTAAACATCAAATTTGTGCAGTGCTCAAGCTGTATATGTAAAATATCCTCTGCCATCTCTAGTGTATGTAAATATGTAGTTATCTCTTGTATCTGAGGGAACAAGTGTTTTCTAAATCTTCTGTTTTGTTCATAAGTTTATGAGCTGTGGTCACCAGTGAAAGTCATTGTGCCTCAGTCTGCAGGTTTCTAAGCCTTATTCACACAGCCAAGGGAATTCTCACTAGAAAACTCCTAGCTACATATGCACTCAGTCATATCCAAGGACCCAAATCAATCCCCAGTAGCATTTGGGTGTCAACATCTTCCAGGTTCATCTGTCCTAATCACAACATTTTCAATATTATGGTCAAGAATTTTTCTTGATACTTGTTGTTGTTGTTGTTAGGTGCCTTCAAGTCATCTCCAACTCATAACGACACTCATAGGGTTTTCAATGGCTGATTGTTTCGGGATTGCCTCGGATATGGGTTGCAACCTCCTTCTCCCATTTTTGTGGTGCTGGGAATTGAACTTGGGACCTCAGAGTCTGCAGAGCAGCGCTCTACCAACTGAGCTAAACCCCAGCCCCTCTTGATACTTAGTCCTGACAAAATGAAGCTAGGGAAGTCAGCATAGAAAGAATGGTCTGCTCGGTTGGGGAGAAACATTTATTTTTAACTTTCATTATTAGAGTAAGAAAAAGAAAAATGTCCTTTGAAAGGAACTCATTAGGGACATTGGAAGTACACAAGTGAATGGTTTCAGGTTCTAAATATACAGCATTCAGGAGGAAAATTGGACATGAGCACTGAACTAGGATGAACTTTCCTGAGAATCAGCCACCTCTTCTTTTTCCTCTTTAGGTTTCATCTGAGGCAAGGTGAACCTAACAAGTCACATCCTCCTCTGGAGAATCTGCCTTTAGATGCATTATTAAACCCCCTTCACCTGCTACATCCACATCCACAGTGAAAAAGACCTAAAAACTCAGAACAGATTTCACCCCCATATCCTTTATCACAGCTGAGGTTTTGAAAAAATGAAATCCTGTAATAAGCCAAAGTGGGAGTTTCTCCTTCCTCCCTTTAAGAACCTCCCCTGCCAGAAGGATCAGAAGTCTTTACTTTAGCTAAGGGCATATGATTGTTGCAGAGGAGAACATAACTAACGCAGGCTTAGGGGACCCTCTTGCATATGTTGGAAGTGAAGGCAGATCTCAGATGTCATCAGTGCAGCCTGAAGCCAGCAAGATTGACCACTTGTCTACACTTCAATTTAACTGGATCATTTAATTAGAAAAAAATAATGGACACGAGGTTCATTGATGACACCTATATTGCCTGCGGGGCTGGGATTTAGCTCAGTTGGTAGAGCGCTGCGCTGCAGTCTCTGAGGTCCCGAGTTTGATTCCTAGCACCGCAAAAATGGGAGAAGGACCTGGCAATCCACTCCCAAGGCAATCCTGAAACAGCCAGCCATTGAAAACCCTATGAGGGTCGCTATGAGTCGGATACTGGCTCGACGGCACCTAACAACAACAACATATTGCCTGCAGCAGTAGCATTGTGGCATCCTATCCTTTCAGATCTCAGAAGCTATGCAGGGGCAGCCCTGGTTAGTACTTGGATGGGAGACCACCTGGGAACACCAGGTGCTGTAGGCTTGGGAGATGGACCGGGCACCCCACTCCCAAAAATCAATCTGCCATTGAAAACCCTATGAATAGCAGAAAAGCACGGACAATAGTGTTTCATCTGTTGTACATAGGAACACTATGACTGAGATACCGAGTCGATGGCAACTAACAACAATAACAACATATTGCCAATGTGTGTGTGTGTGTGTGTGTGTGTGTGTGTGTGTGTGTGTGTGTGTATGCTTGAGTTAGAGTGAGATGTTTTAATTAAATCATGTTTATACTTTGGTTATTTCTACCTGATCAGTTCCTTAAATCCCATACATTAATTCTACAGTATTTGTCTTACATTTTAAAAGAGGAATTGAAAGTGGGCAGCCTAAAGTCTCTTTACTATAGGAAACAGTTTGTCAGTAAGAAGGTCATGTGATCATTACCAAAATGGGGGCAAACTTGAGTTGTTTCCATAATGTATGTTGGTTTTTTTAGGTGCCATCGAGTCAGTACCCCACTCACAGTAACCCTGTGTACAACAGACGAAACACTATTGTCAGTGCTTTTCTGCTGTTCAAAGGGTTTTCAATGTTGGATTGATTATTGGGATGGGAGTGGGTTGCCAGGTCCATCTCCCAAGCCTGCAGCACCTGGTGTTCCCAGGTGGTCTCCCATCCAAGAACTAACTAGGCCAATCCTGCTTAGCCTCTGAGATTAGACAGGATCCGATGGTACAGGGCTAGGCTGCAGGCTTGCATAATGTATTATAAAGCAAAAATCCAAAGAAACAAAGACATATGTGATAATAAAAAAGTTTTGAGTAAGTTAGTACTAAAATGTTTCTTCCTCTATTTCTTTCTCTCTTTCTCTTTTTGCAGTATTGAGGGTGCTGAACCAGGGACACCATGCATGCTTGGCAAGTGCTACAACAAACAGTGATATCCCAGTACCTTTTAATTTTACACAAGGTCACAAAATGTTGCAAAATCTGCCTCTGGCCAAGGTCCATGATTCTCCAGCATTCTCTAATTGTGTCACTGAAATTATACTCAAGACCTATGACAGAAGTTTTATGCATTAATTTTAGGGGGTTTCTGAGGACGAACAGGAAAAGTGAATCCTTTCCTTGATAATTTCAATGTTGACAATGACCATCTTAATCTATTTGGAAAACAGAAAAAACTGCTTTGATTCTTACTGTGAGAAATTCAAAACAAAGATGGGCTTCCTATGCACAAACTTCAAATGAAATTCAGCCACTGGTGTTCTTTTGAGGTAGAGCAATGACTCTCACCCCAGGGAATCATTCCCCACAATCCACTTTTCCATTCTTGTTACAGATATTCTTAATTTTGCAAACAATGGAGGCACCTGAGGGCAATAAACAGAAACTGCCTTTTGGTCTGTATTAGTATTCATTTTCCTGAGCCTCTGCTGTGTCTGGGAGGGCAGTGAGGCCCTTTCTATACCCTGAAGTATTATTGGCTGGGGGTGTGGCTGTAGCAGGTGAAAGGAGTTTGCTGATGACTTCAGGGAACATTCTTAATAGAAAGCTGTGATTTGCTAAGGTGAACTTGCCTGAGAGGGAAACTCAAGGAACAAGAAAGTAAAGGAAGAAATGGCTGGTTCTTTGGGAAGTTCATCGTGGGTGAGTGACTCTGTCTGGTTTTACTCCTGAATTCTCTCCATTTAGAACCTGAAACTCTTCACTTCTCTATGTCTGATGTTGTTGCCTAATGAGTTCCTTTCAAATGACCTTTTTTCCTTTTCTTATTCTGATTGTTGTTGCTAGGTGCTGTCTAGTCAGGGTCTGACTCATAACAACACTACACACACGACATTATTGTCAGTGTTTCTCTGCTATTCATAGGGTTTTCAATGGCCGATTAATTTTGCAAGTGGATTGCCTGGTCCTTCTCCCCTTATTCTGGTAGTAAAGGTTCATTCTAAAGGATTTTCCCCAACAGAACAGGGATTTATTTCTATGCTGACATCCTCAGGCTCTTTTAGTCAGGATAAACTCTCAACATAAATCTTGACCTAAATAATCCAAATGTTACAGTGGTGACATCTGAACCTGGAAATGTGTTCATACTGAATTCCTACTAGGGATGCATGTGGGTTCCCAGGTGTCACTGAGTAAGTGCACAAATCACTTTGAGTTCACACTGAGCATTCCCTTGTCTCTGTGTGAGTAAGGCATAGGAGAATGCATATTGTGACAGAATGACTTTTATTGGCCAGTGCAACTCAGAAATATATAGAAATAGAAGAATTACAAGATTCTTGCTCTCCTACATTGTAAGTTAAAACTAAACATTTAACTACATTAAAGGCTCCAGAGTTTACACATGTGGATTGAACTTGCGTAAAGTACATAGTTATTCATGAGTAGATTCACATCATAGTTTCTAGTAAGTTTAAGTTTACTGACCACTAACATCACAGCAGTGATAGTATGCCATTTTTGTTTATCCACATCTGTTATCATTTAATCTAGTGTGCACCAAATCTAAACATCTTTCATCTGGTCATGAGCTCTGTGCCAAATTATATCACATAGATATATTTTACCTTTACCATTAGTAGGTGGGGCTGGGATTTAGCTCAGTTAGTAGAGCACTGCATTGTAGTCTCTGAGGTCCCGAGTTCAATTCCTAGCACTACATAAATGGGAATAGGACGTGGCAATCCACTCCCGAGGCTATTCCGAAACAGTCAGGCATTGAAAACCCTATGAGGGTCAATACTGAGTGAGATACCGGTTCGACGGCACCTAACAACAACAACAACAACAACATTAATAGGCATCTGGAAGGAATTCCCTGAGTGATGAGCATAGATCATTAAATGTAGTGCAGAAGATCATTCATCTTAGTTGATTTTCCCTGAGAGGCACTGAGGGAGAAGGAGGTTCACCCCTTTGTGTGATAGGGATCCAGAGTTTTGGAGGTGAGGTGCAAAGTTTTAAACAAGACTACTGTGTGGGTTTTAATTCAATTTCCCTCTCGGGTTGCAGGTGTGCTTTGTAATTTATGCTTTATTCCTCTTCATATCTTCAGGAAAGGGAGAGGAATGATGATTTCCATTTTCTGGCCATGAGCTGTTAATGCTCCTTGGGGCAAGGGCCATGGTGAGGTTTTGGAAGGGGAAACACGTGTTTTCTTTCCATGAGACAAGAAGGGTGTATGTAATCCTCAGATATGACCTTCCATGGGGTCAAATCTAGCCTCATCTGATGTCACCTAAGAATGCAGCATTTTGCCACATCCCGAGGTCCATTTTAACAGCACATTAGGGAGTAGTCTACATATGGCTGATGACAGGGTTAGTTGGGTAGAAGACAGTGTTCATCTTATGCCATACAATGTAACACTGAAATTCCCAAAATTCAGCTCCATAAAACTGCCAAAGGTTCTCTCCAGGCATTTGAAAACTCCTGGGATTTTTGTTTGATTTGGGGTTTTCTTTTTTCTTTCTCTCTACCTTTCCCAACAAGACTTCTACTTGGGTTCAGTATGCAGCAGTGGTATTACAACACTTGCCTAGCATGCACAAGGTCCTGGGTTCAATCTTAATTTTAAAAAATGAAAATGAAAGGAATGAGGGAACAAAAGAAGGAAGGAAACTCAAACCCTGGCTCTCCCTGCAGTGGTCAGTCTGTCCCTATATGGCTTCTAATTTCCTTTTCATCCAGAAGATTTACCTCTGCCTGCAAATAAGCACATCTCACATTGCATGACAGGACTCTTACCAAGTGACTTCACCAAGAATTCTCTCAAGAGAAACAAATCTGTTTGGACCACTGTAGCAGCAGTGGGCTCTATGTTCCAGAGTGGGTGAAAGAGTTCTCTAGGTGACACCTCACCACCAGAGCACATAGCTGACTCTCACTTTTCAGAGTTTCCTTTCATATGAAAGTCTGTTAGATGTGGGTGCTATGAGAGATTTCTTTTGATTCCAATATACTATCTGTCCTGGATGATGGTCTGTTTTGCCATTGAGAGAATGTGTACCAGGAACTGTTGAATGGAATATCTCCAAATACCTACCAGGCCCATTTGATATAACTTTAGTTTGGTATCAATGTTTAATTGTGTGTTTTATTTATTTTTTTTGTTGTGGTATGTTTGTTTGGTTGGTTTTTTTTGGTGTGATTGTTGTATCCATTGCTGACATTGATATTTTGTCATGAAAAGTGAATCAGGATGGGAGAATACTAGAAGCAATCAAAAGTATTGGCTGTACTTAAAATTTTAACTGATCTTATATTATTACATCACATATAAATAATGTTATTTTGTTACACCTAGCCTTTCATTTCACATACTTTGTACTTGCAATTTACAGCAGGATCATGCAATCGTTCATCATATAAATGTACTTAAATTTCATGTAGGAAATACAAATATTTACATATTTGTTCAATTTTGTCTAAAACTTCATCACATATTGATGAGGTAAACATTAACATTCCTGAATATTCTAAATCCTACATGAAATCTTTGCTACATGAGGAAAATTTTTTTGTATCTGTTGGGTAGAAGCCTTTATTCATCCCTTTTGGTTTCATTCTCCATTCCCTAAGCACAACACTTTTGTTATTGTTAAAGGATTGCAATTTACCAGAACAAGAAGTGTGGGCTCATCAGCAATAATATGTCTCCAGTCAGGTTAAACTCATGGCATGACTTCCAATGCCAGACAAAAGGTACTTATGTATGTACAAAATAATAATTTACTCATTAGATTTGGTGATGTAATTGGATTAAAAATGGTTCTAATTATTGAGATATTTGTGTAACACAAATATGTAAAGCATATGAGAAGAACAATATATACTCCTGAAATATTTGACCATGGGCAAATAAATGGAAAAAGAGAACTACATTTAAATATACAAATCCCAATGGAACAGCCAACCCATGTAAGCCCAGCAACTAAGGATTGAGAAGCAAGAGGATTTTGAGTTTGAGAGCAGAGGCACCCTGTGAAATGTAGCAAGATCCTGACTCAAAATAAAAACTAAAATGTGCAGCCCAGTGATAGAGAATACAAAATGTGTGTGTGAGGAGTTGTGTTCAAACCAAAATATTGCAAAAAATTAATGAAATAAAATAAATATAAAACTCACTACTATAAAAGCATCTACTTTTACTAGGCTAATTTAACACTTACTTTGGTCTCCATATAAATATCAGAAAAGGTTGCCTTCTGTCACTTGAAATGCACACATACTTGCCAGTTTCATGGGTTGATAAGAATATACAATATATTCATTTTTGAACAAATATTATTGTTTATCCCCAAATTCCATTCTCTCCTCACAGAGGAAACCAGCTCTGACAATGCAGATAGTATTGTGTGTTATGCTGCCTTCTACATGACTTTAGGCTAAATTTTGATTTAGATGGACTGGGGGTAATCCAGACTGTCTGATTTCCTACCTGGTGAATAAAATATTCTCTTTAAAGAGTAACAATTCTCCTATTTTATTTGGAGTTTTTACACATTCAAACATGAAAAAATAGCTAACCTGTCACTTAAGGATTTATGAAATATTTTAAAGGTGGTGTTGTTAGTACTTGCAATATTGTGTAGCAACTCACATATTACTTAAATATCTTTCAATGAAAAATCATCCATGATTAATTCTCTCCAGGTTATACCTATTTGCTCTGGAAAAGTGTGGATTTTGATATGAACCATTGGCATCACTAGAGGGATTGTTAGAAATACATCAAATTTGGCCCACAAAAGAACTCACTGAATTATAACCTGCTTTCAGCTAGGTTTATACTACATTGTTGTCCATATTGAAATTTGAGGATTGAACTTTTAACTCAACATTATTTTCCCTTTGATAAAGATACACCACTGATCCAGTATGATAGAAATAAAGCATTCAAAAAGCATAGTTCTCTCTTCACTTAATTTTATGTCTTATAGTACATAACTGCATAGTATGTACACTGATTTTGAGAAAACCATCCTTTCCAACATTTGCAGAGTTATAGAATACATTATAAGATGTTGCAACATTAGTATTATCTTGTTGACTAAATCAAGTTAATTACCCGTATAAGGACAATTTCCCCAAATTTGCTCTTCTCATTGGGTAAAGACTTCTGAGCATGGACACATGGCTACATGCTTTTATTTCCTTTAGGGCTTCTTGACCTTCAGAGACGTGGCCATAGAATTCTCTGAGGAGGAGTGGCAATGTTTGGACCCTGCTCAGAGGGCTTTATACAGGGACGTGATGCTGGAGAACTACAGCAGCCTGTTGTTTGTGGGTGAGATTATATTTCTTTCAGAATTCCTTCTTCTTCATCAGGGTACATTGTAGACTATTCAGAGGTTTGTCTGCTGTTTATGAACAGTTCTCTGGTAATTGAGTTAAATGTTGGGAGAGTCTTGCTGTTCAGTCCTTTCATGATGTCTTTTGTGTCTTTAAACTTTCTCTTTTTAGAGTTTATATGCTCACTTCAGTCTAAATTAATGACAGTTTTAGACATTCAATACCATAATATTGTTTTCAAATCTTAATGTCCATGTTCCATTGTTTATTTTTGATTCAGTGTAAGTTTGATGTGGGTCCCAGGATCTGCAAATTGAAATGCTTCCTGAGTATTTTGAAGAGATGTTCAGGAAATAGTGGCAGTAGTTTCCTATTTTCCTCTTTCACAGTCTTTTATTTCTATTGAGCGCAGTACTGATTTAGAAAGTTCTTAATTTTCTACAGAAACCCAGAAAAACTCATGAGGCGGTTTTGTTTTTTTTTAAATATCATGATTGTCCATATTTCATGACACTTTTTCTAAGCACAGGTCTCACAGTCACCATGCCAGACCTGGTCTCCTGTCTGGAACAAAGGAATGAGCCCTGGAGAGTGAAGAGAGTGGAAGCAGGAGACAAACCCCCAGGTATGTGGAAATGAAGCAGAGGTCCCAGTTCAGATGTGCAATGGAACTGGAGGAAGTGAGACCTGAAATTATGTTTTGCCAGGCTCTGTTCCAATTCAGTGTTTTCTGAGAACTATAGCTTTATTTCTCTCGTATTCACAAAGGGACATCTCATTCTCTGTGGTTATCCTGATCTCAATCTTCTAAGGCTTCTCCTACCTTTCCTGAACTTTCAGGTCATCCACACCTGAAACTCACCACATCCTTTCACTGTGAGCCCTCATTATGCTTCTGTTGATTTTAGGGCCTGAGAAAATCTATCCACATTTCTAAAAATACTTCTGTTAACACACTTTATTATATTAACAACATTATTACTGCATTACTCAAGCCCTCTATTATTCACATTTTATCACATGAGATTTTTATGAGTGTTGATATTGCTTTTTTGTGTCAGGTTCCAAATAGGTTCAAATGACTGAACTCCATTCCCTTCACAGGTGTTCAGCCACAGTGGAAAATGAAGTTATCTAGCAGGATCTTTCTAAAAGTATACTATGTGTGAATATTTTAGAGGATCTTAGGATCCAAAATTTCTTTATTCTTGTTTTGTAATTTCTACTTTTGTATTTGTTTTCTTGGGGTAGGTACTCATATCAGTAATTATGTGCTAATTTTTTACTGATATTTTTATGGTATAGCTATTAATCTTTAATCTTGCAGAATTTTAAACTGTGCAACTTGATTTTAAATACAAATCAGCCTATGATTATTACGAATAACATTCTCTGTGTTTAGTTGCTTAAATAATTTTAACTCTTCTTCTTATTTCACATATGCATTTTATGGAGAATATGCAATTCTGTGTCTGAGAAAATCATAGAGATGGTCTTAAATATTACTTTATAATTATTGATGAATGCATTTTTCCTCACGGACATTCAATTTTTTGTGTGTGTGATTGAAAGATTTCTTTGAAATTATTTAAAGTAATTTTCGTGTTTTGATATTTTACTATTCCATTTCTTGTGAAGTCCACCTAACATAAAATATACTTTCATAATGATTTCTGCATTTGCTCTTCTTTAATGTATAATCAGGCTTTTATGGAGAATATCTCCAGTATTGTCCCAACAATAAAGCTTAAACTTAATATCCATGAATATAATTATCCTACCATCTGACTGGCCACCTGGGTAACATCCTCATATTGGTTTAATTTTATGAAACATACCTCTAAATTTTTCCTCTGAGTATATTAAGCACTAAATGTGGAGAAGCTTTTTATTTTTCAGGTATGTCTTCTCATTACAATGAAGGAATTTTCCCAGAAGGAACTACAGAAGATTCATTCAAAAAAGTTATATTGGGATCTGATAGAAACAATGGTCTTCAGCATTTACATTTGAGGCAATTCAAACAAAGCAGGAATGAGTGTGAAGAACAGATGGGGTTTTATATTGGTAATAACCAGAAGGCCTTGGGTACCCTACAAAACACTGCCAAAAAATGTCAAACACATCAAAAACACCTGAAGAAATTTCACTTTATGT
This sequence comes from Pedetes capensis, assembly GCA_007922755.1. Lineage (NCBI taxonomy): Eukaryota > Metazoa > Chordata > Mammalia > Rodentia > Pedetidae > Pedetes > Pedetes capensis. Next base: position 16,903 of record VMDO01021995.1, read on the forward strand.
CTCTTAATTTTGTAGAGTCAGAAGCTTCTGATTATCATTTTACAGAAACCAGTAATTTTAAAATTGTGAAAAGTGACAGGAAAAATAATGACTCAAACTATTTTGGACACAGGAATGGTTTAAATGATCACTCCAAAATTTATGAAGAAAATAGTCTTGAAAATGAAGAGCAACCTCAATGTAATCTTCTTGAGGGGTCCTGTCTCAGAAGTACCATATTGCTCCATCAGGAATTAAATCGATCTAATACAAAGGAGTACAATTTAGATAAATATGAGAGGGACATTTTGAACACATCCAAGTTTAAAGATGAATATAATGTATATATTTTTCAAAATCCTTACAAAATCCATAATGTTCAGAAACCCCACAAATATAAAGAATGTAGTGAATCTTTTGCTCATTCTTCACATCTTCAAAAGCAACACAAAATGCATTATGAAGAAAAATCCTACAAATATAATGAATGTGGGAAATTCTTTAGTAAATATTCAGACCTCAATACATATATGAGTATTCATACTGGAGAGAAATCTTACAAATGTAAACAATGTGACCAATCATTTATTCACCCATACAGCCTTCACACCCACAACAGAATCCATACTGGAGAGAAATCTTGTGAATTGAGGAGATGTGACAAATCCTTTACCAAGTGCTCAGCTCTTATAAATCACCAGAAACTGCACATTGGAGAGAAACCCTACACATGTGATGAATATGGAAGAGCCTTCAATCAATATTCAATCCTCAGTCAACATCAGAGTATTCATACTAGTGAGAAATCCTACAAATGTAAAAAATGTGGCAAATCACTTAATAACAGCAAAACACTTAGGATTCATCAAAGAGTTCATATTGGAGAGAAAATCTACAAATGTAAAGAATGTGGCAAAATGTTTAATCAATTTCAAACCCTTAAGAAACATCAAATAACACATAAAGGAGAGAAACCCTACAAATGTAAAGAACGCAGCAAATCATTTAATCAAATTCAAACCCTTAAGAAACATTGGATAACACATATAGGAGAGAAACCCTACAAATGTGAACAGTGTGGTAAATCATTTAATCAAATCCATCACCTGAGGACACATCACAGAGTACATACTGGAGAGAAACCCTACAAATGTAAAGAATGTGGAAAAGCCTTCAGTCATTATTCAACCCTCAATGCACATCAAAGAATCCATACTGGAGAGAAACCCTACAAATGTCAAGAATGTGGAAAACCCTTCAGTCGATATTCAAGCCTCAAAGCACATCGAAGAATTCATACTGGAGAGAAACCCTACAAATGTAAAGAATGTGGAAAAGCCTTCAGTCATAATTCAAACCTCAAAGCACATCAAAGAATCCATACTGGAGAGAAACCCTACAAATGTACAGAATGTGGAAAAGCCTTCAGGCAATATTCAAACCTCAATACACATCAAAGTATTCATACTGAAGAGAAACCCTACAAATGTCAAGAATGTGGAAAACCCTTCAGTTGGTATTCAAGCCTGAAAGCACATCAAAGAATTCATACTGGAGAGAAACATTACAAATGCAAAGAATGTGGCAAATCATTTAATCAAAACTATAACCTTAGGACACATCACAGAATCCATACTGGAGAGAAACCCTACAAATGTCAAGAATGTGGAAGGGCCTTCAGTCGTAATTCACACCTCAAAGTACATCAAAGGATTCATACTGGAGAGAAGCCCTACAAATGTCAAGAATGTGGAAAAGCCTTCAGTCAATATTCAAATCTCAATGTACATCAAAGGATTCATACCAGAGAGAAACCCTACAAATGTAGATAATGTGGCAAATCATTTAATCAAATCCAAACACTTAGAAAACATCACAGAATGCATGCTGGAGAGAAACCTTACAAAAGTAATGAGTGTGGAGAAGCTTTCAATCAATATTCCACCCTCAATGGGCATAAGAGAATTCATACTCGAAAGAAACCTTACTAAGGTATGAAATGTGACAAATCCTTTATCAAGGGTTTAGCTATTAGAAATCGTCAGAAAATTCACAGTTGAGACAAACCCTACAAGTGTACAAAATGTGAGGAATCACTTATTCAGCTGTCAAAAGTCAGAAATCATTACAAAGTCCACACTGGGTAGAAAACATATACCTATAATGGTTTTGATAAATCCTCTACCTGTGCTTACCACTTGGAAGACATGGAGAGAATTGCCAGAAACTTATAATACAATTGCAAAATCTTGAAGAAAACCTCCATTTTATTCTTCATCAGATGATTCATTAGTGGCCATGGTTAATACCACTTACATGAGAGTAGAAATCAACAGGATTGCAAGTTCAAAACCAGAAGTATCCTGTGCTCCTTTAGAGATACCCTATGTCAAAATAGAAAATATAGATTAAAGAGAGTTTTGTGTGTAGCTCAGTGGAAGAGCACTGCCACGTATGCTCAAGAACTTAGGTTCAATCACCTATTATTTTATAAAATTAAAAGTAGAGACACTTGATAGAGGAGTTCCTATGAATGTATAAAATGACACATCCATTTTAATATGTTTTCAAACCTTACTCGATGAAGAAATCATACTAGGCATATTCAAAATAATAAATGAATGTGAAATGAATTGTGTACAAATTTACACCATAAAAATTCCAAGAGATATTTGGAAATGCACTTTTATATGTGCACTAAATGTGTATGGTGAAGTATTTACTTAAAATCAAATGTGAGTAACAGTAGAAAACTCATAGCAAGGACTAAGGCAGTAGTAGCTTCAGGGCTTATGGAAAAACGGAGCAATAAAGAGCACAATCTAAACTCAACTTTCCCTGATTGTTTTCTATGATACAAGGAATAAGTTGTTGAAATTTGGGTAGATATGATTATATAATATGGAAATGTTCTTGAATGGCCAATATTTGAGATATGTAAAATGAAAATAGTATTGGACATGTTTTCCCCTCAAATTAGTTCAGGCTAGTTCTTAAAACCAAAAGGTTATATAAACATATGATATCACTCATTGCTGAATCACAACTGAGATAGTACATAGTATATTAGAAAGATGACATTAATTGGTTGACCCATTGATTAAAGAGGACAGGCTAAATATCTCCTGGAAATCTAAATATATGTATATGTGTCATTTAATTATGGTCCGGGAGCACAAAGGTGTAAAATTGGCATTGTGGGCATCATTCTTCTATTGTAAAGCAAGAAATTTCTGAGATTTTGAAATTAATTTTAGTAGTAACTAAATTTTAGTAGTAACTAATTTTAGCAGCAGCTGGCCAGTTAAAAAACTGACCAGTCCAGTAAAAGACGGAATATTGATAGGACAAAAAGTATGAAGTCTTCAATAAAATCTAACTACAGAAAAACAAACTTTCCGAATCAACAGAGAAAACAGAATATTCCCTGCAGAATTGTTGTAAATATATTCAAAATTATGCACTAGTAACCCCCTAACATTTTACCCTTATCTTCAAATTTGATGATTGCTCACCTTTATGGATTGCTATTTTAGAAAACACCAATGTTTCTTCAATGCTTATAATCTGTGTTTTGACAAGTTACATGTTGTGGATTTTAAAATGGTTTATTTGGAGCATGTGTAAATTTTAAGTTAATAAATTGAATGCTTATTTATATTGCAACTTTAGACTTCAATGCCTGAAATGTATTTCTGACACCAATACTATAAACTTCCATATTGATCCAGGCTATGGGAAACAAAAGCTTATCCTGTGCAATTGGGTAAAACAATGGCATGATTTCTGTAGGAATGCCACTGTCCCCAGGACTTAAACGTCAAAAACCTTCCACAATATTATTCTAAATGTGTGCCGGGTGTGCTGGCACATGTCTGTAATCCCAGTGGCTCAGGGGGTGGAGGCAAGAGGATCACAAATTCGAGACCAGAGGCAGTCAGTGGAACTTAGGGAGTCCCTATTTCAAAAAGTAAAAAAAAAAAAAAAAAAAAAAAAAAAAAAAAAAAAAAAAAAAAAAAAAAAAAAAAAAAAAAAAAAAAAAAAAAGGGCCAAGGGCGTAGCTCAGTGGTCCAGCACTTGAAAAGCATACAGGCATGAGGCCCTGCATTCAACCCCCAGTACCACAAAAAATATATGTATAAATTTAATAATTTCAATTTCAGAGACACTATGGTAGTTTTTACAAAAAATATGGAAATATTTCACTACATAATTTCTGGGGATTGAAACATTATACTTGAAAATTTACCCCATATTTATCTTCACACATAGGCCCTTACTGTGCCAATTGAACACACTGAGTAGTTTTTTCAATCATAGTGCAAAAATATGCACAAATATTCAGCTAAAGTTAAAATTTTAGACTAAGTATCCCATGAAGAAATGAATGCATGCATGAGTGTGTGTGCCTTTCCAAAAAAGACAAGTAAACATTGCACAAAACATGAATTCATGGGAATTGATGTTTTAGCTTTCCATCACTAAGACAGTACCACAGAGAAAACTGACTCAAGGCGGAAAGATGGATATAGTGTGTTTAGGTTTCACACTTTCTGATGTTCATGCTCATTGTAAAATTTCTCAATTTTTCTGGACAAGTGGTGAGGAAGATTACTCCCATGGAGGGGCAGTTGACTGAAGAACACATTCTCACACTGGCATCCAGAAGGAATGGGAGAGAGGGGATAGAGGAAGGCAAGAGAGAGAGAGAGAGAGAGAGAGAGAGAGAGGGAATATGAATGTATAGACAGGATGCAGGAGGGAGGTGGGAAACAGACTAAATATAAATAATATCCTTCAAAGACACAGCCTTGGTGATCAACTTTCTCAATTAGACCTTATATCTGACATTTTAGAAAATCTCATTTCTGGGTTCAGAATACCCCCAATAATATTTTCTTAACTAAAACATTGTTCAAGGAAGAACTGAAACATGATTTATATACCAAATTTATGAAATATTGTTTTTCTGGCCAGATCAGGTATATAAAAATTATCTTTATAAAATTTAATATTGGTTACAAATTCATTTTCCTATTGTATTGGTGAGCTTGTCATGGTGTCGGGGCTGGCATGTTGCCGTGATGCTGAAGGGCCACCAGTGTATCATCAGATGCTCTCAGGGTTGCCCCTGGGGAAAGGTTTTGTCTAAGCACCCAGACTAATCAGACTAAGGATCAGATCCCATCAGCCCACTCCCAAAATGCTATGAATAACAGAAAAGCACTGTCAATTATATTTGCTGGAATAGGAGCACCACAAGATGGAAGGCATTCACAAAATGCCTGGGACAGAGTTGCATCCTCAAAATACAGTTGACCTTAATTATGAAAATGGAATAAATCCCCTGTGACATCCACTTGCTGATTGGGCCTGATTTGCATAGAGAAGAAACACAATGAATGCAACAATGGGCTCAAACATAATAAAAACATCATGTGTATGGCACATTGATAGTGTTTCATTTTGTTGTACATTATGTTGGTATGAGTTGGACCTGACTCCATATCACCTACATCAACAACAATATCTCAGGGACTTACCATTGTGGGAACTACTTAATTTAATTCACTGGGATAATGCCTTTGCTTCAGTGTATATCCAGCACATGGTCAGAATGTTGAATTTATAGGCCACATATGGTCATAAGCTCCCTGGTCAAAAAACAGCTCATCACTGCATTAAAATATTTGAGACCACTCATCAGAACCTGTTGTGTGCCCTGTTAGATGAGATGGATTAGGGAGATTAGTGAAACACAGACACACAGAAAAGGCATGGAGGGGGATGGCTGTAAAATTTATGTAGTTGGAGATGAAATTGTAGAAAGTAGATATAATGAAAGGAAACAATTAGAATTGATTAATCATTAATTACAGGTATCTGTAATCTGCAATCCATGATTTTGCATTACTTGGCTCAATAATCAATACCTGTGGAATGCACAGTTAGATGCATTGCTTTGGGCATAATTGTGGTGAAATTTCTCTTTAGAATATTGGAAAGTAAAGATGCCGCACTGAAGGCAAAAATGTGCCTGACCCATGCCATGGTATTTTCAGTTGTATCATATGGTTGTGAAAGCTGGACATTCAACAAGGGATACAGGAAAAGAATTGATGTTTTCAATTATGGTGCATAAGATCATATTCCAGATGGAAGGTCGTATTCCAGATGGCAGATGACTGTTGAATATACCAGGGACTGCTAAAGAACCAATGGGTCTGTCCTAGAAGAAGGAATTCTCCTCGAAAGCAAGAGTGACTAGACTGAGTGGTACATATTTTGGACATGAAGTGAGGAGACACCAATCCCTAGAGAAAGACATCATGTTCAGGAGAGTCACAGTGCAACAAATAATAGGAAAACCCTCCATGGAGTAGATTGACACAGTGTCAGCACCAATGGACTTAAATATAAATAGGATTGTGTGCCTGGCTCAGAATTGGGGAGTGGTTTGATCTGCTCTATGTAGGGTCTCTATGAGCTGGACTTGACTATACTGCACATAACAACCACAACAACATGATAGGAAACCTTCAATTAAAGAAAGATACTCTGTAAAATCAACTAATTTCATAATACATTTTCAGAATAAAAGGAGAAAGGAACAATAAAGAAAAATAATGTTTGAAACAATTTTCCTGTTAAGAAGGTAGAAAGTGAAATTTTTATTAAGTGAGTTATAAGCTTATGTGAGGGATATTCACATCCTCAAATTTGTTGATGAGCAGTATTAAATTTTACAAAAAACTATCTTTAAAATCTGTTGGCCTGCTGTGTAAACAATATTCCATAAATTCTGGAGTGTAAATTTTGTTTCAGTTCTTTCATGAACAATATGGAAGTAAACAAGATGAGATTTGCATTGGGAGATTCTAGGGCAAGAGATATGGGATTTTTAAGAAAGGAAGTCTATGCATATTAGAGAAGCTAAGATAATCTTGATTATTAGAGAATTTAGTTGCCTTATAACTCACCAACCATCTGGCTTCCATCTTGAATGTTGTTCAGAGCACATGTGTTGAACTCTTGAACAGATAATGAGTTTATATATTAGGGATCTATGCAGAGCAGTCAATTTGGAGAAGTGGGTCTATATGGGTCATATTTCTTAACCATATACTTTGACCCAGGCCTTTTATCCTGTCTTTCTGATATAGCCATTTCCATTAGCAAACATTATGGCATGTCCTCATCTATCTTATTCACAAGATCTGGCACTAGACAACTTTTGGCTCTGTTCTAACCTCAAATGATGACAAAAGTTAAACATTTTGAATTTATTATGACATGTAGGCAGCCACAACCCCATGAGTGCAGATAGTCATAAAAGTAATTTCCTGAATCACTCCTAAGAATGGCAAGAATGATGGGCTATGTGAGTGGAAACCAGAAGGAATATTATTGAGGGGAATTCATGGGAATGTGTCTTTTACTGTAAGATATTTAAAAAATTTAAACATCCACCATATGTTTGGATCACACCTCATATGCAGTCATTACTATTTTGAGGGATGTTTCTTCTATGCCTAGTTTTGTTAGAGGTTTTATCACGAAGGGATGTATAAATTTGTCATAGGAATTTTCTTCCTCCGTTGAGATGATTCTGTGATTTCAGTTTCTCAGTCTATTTACACACTATATTACATTCAATGATTTACATATCCAGGGATCCCTTGAGGAAGACGAGCTTGATCCAGTATATAATTATTAAATGTGATTTTCAATTGTGTTTACAGATGTTTTATTGAGAATTTTTACATCAATCTTCATCAGGAAAATTGGTGTATAGTTTCTTGGTTTGCATGTGTGTGTGTGTGTGTTGTGTGTTCATCTATATGTGTTCATTCTCATGTGGTTTAATTCACATGGAAAGGCACACGTCATGGAATGAGTTTGGTCATATTCCAGATGGAAGAGGTAGTCAGTTGGATGTGGAGTGTCTTGTCTAGCCTTCTAGATAGGCTGATCCTGAGTCTAGATAAGTTAAAGGTTAGCTTATCATGAGGACAGCATTTCCAACAGGAACTTCCCTTCTTTAGGTCCCAGGTGCCTTAGCTGACTGCACTCAGTTTTGCCTCCTGTGAGCCAAGAAAGTTCTTACTCACTCCAGAGATCCTCAATGTTTGTACACACTGAGCTGGACAAAGCCCACACGGAGGAGTGTCCCCGAGGTATATGGAACCTAAGGAGGTGAATAGTGCACTGAGACCTGTATGGGAGGACCATTCTCTGACTTTTCAGATCCCGCCCAGCAGTCTACACCTGTGGGAGCAGGAGACCTAGAGAGTCAAGGGCTACGCTGGACATGAACTCAGAATTGTTGGTCCCATAGGCACAGCGCCAACAGCTTAGGCTGACACAGAATAAGGGCCAGGAGTCTCCAGAGTTATCTCAGTTACCCACACAGGGTGGGGCCACTGACAATTACATCCTTCAATCCTGAGCCTCCTGGCACCTGCATATCAGTTTGTCTGTGCAAAACTTTTCCCCCTATCAAGACCACCTCTTGCACCCATCACCAGCCTGGACACCATGTCATTGTCGCTGGGCTCCCTAACATGAGATGATATCTTGTTTCTGGCAAAATAGAAGGGTTTTAAATGATAGCACCCTATCTGCTCCAGAGCAGTCAGGAAGGACCATCTAGAAACTCTGCAGACTCTCTGGAGGTGCTATCTAGCAGCAAGTAACTTTTCAGAGTCTTTGATAACAGGGAAAGAAACTTTCTCAGAGTGTTCTTAGCTTCCCAAGACAACCTGGTCATTGCTGTGACTGAAAATATGGTAATTGCAGCTTTGTGGGTAGGTCAGATCACAGAAGCACAAGCCCATAGCTAGAAATCAGGCAGCCCTCTTCCTATACTATATGGGCCATCAGAACCACTGGACTGAGCTCACATCCCAAGGACAAAGATGGAGTCAGATGTGTGTTTTATATTTCACTTTGAGTGGTAGAATCTGTGAGGAAGGGAGGCATATTGGAGTCTAGAGGAGTAGCCATGTCTGATAATGGGATCTTCTGCTTTTGACCCAAGCACAGTGCCAAACACAGAGAGGATGGAACGATTACTGAAGCAGCACCTGAACTAACCAAGCAAGCTGAGGGTTGCAGAGGCATCACCCATTTCGTATGGCTCTAAAGCAACTTATCATTGTCCCCAAGAGGAAACACTTTTGAGGCAGGCCAAGTGTCTCAGCCCACTAACCCAGATGGGTGGCAAGTGGAAGTAAGAGGTTCACAATTTCAAGGCCAGAGGCAGCCAGCATAATTGAGCCAGACTTTCTTTCAAAATTTAGAAAGAACAAAATTGGATGAGGGTATAGAGCAGTGAAATAACACTTGCAAATTATGTGTGAAGCCATGGATTGAAACCCACGAACTGAAAACAAAGAGACTTCTCTTTTGTAAACACTGGAATTATGAAGGTAGTTTCAAGGTACAACAGAGTATAATTCTGAAATCAGCTGAGGGCTTCATAAATCAGATATAAGGTTTTTAGGATACTTAGAGACATATCCACCTGCAGCAGAATGGCTGTGGTGTCCAATCCCAACAGATCTGGAACCTTCTTCACTTTCAGCGACTGGACTTGTGTTATCTCCATAATTCTGGTTGTTAGTGAGTCTTCCTCCAATCATGATGCCACATTCATCTTCATAAAGCCAGCTTCTCAGATTATTTGCTCAGCATAGAGATTGAATAGGTACAGTGAAAGGATATAGACCTGACACACACTATTATTTACTTTTAACCAGACAGTGTTTCCTTTCTCTGTTTCAATGACTGCATCCTTATCCATGTGCAGAATCCTCATGACTACAATTAATTGCTCTGGTTTTCTCATTCTTTTCAGTACTATCCATAATGTTGTGTGGTCCACATATCAAATGTCTTTGTATAGTCATGAAAACAGACATCTTCTTGGGATTCTAAGCTTTCAGGTAACACCTTACATCAGCAAGGATGTGGGTGCTTCTGAATCTAGCTTGGTTTTCAATCTGTTCCCTGTATTTATACTGTAGGAGTTGCATTAGCATGATCTTTAGAAAAATTTTGCTTGTGTGACATATTAATGATATCACCCAATAATTTAGACATTTTCTTGAATCTTGTTTCTTAGTAATAGGCATAAATACAGATATTCTACAGTTAGTTGGCCAGGTAACTGTTTTCCAAATCTCTTGATATAAACTAAATAGTACCCCTAGCTACCTATTTTTTTTGAAACATCTCTATTGATATGCTGTCAATTCCTGTAGGCTTGTGAAGTGCCAATTGTGTGAGGGCAACTTTCTTTTCATCCACCTATACATTGGTTCCTGATCATGCATAACCTCTTTGAACATGTCATTATAACATTTGATTTTGTCTTCTTGAGCTGCCCTTAGAAATCTTTGTTTAGTTTGTTAACTTCATCATGTCTTCCTTTTACTTTAGCTTTTAAATGTTCAAAATGAGGTTGGAATCTCTTTTCACATATAATTTTTCCTTTCCATTTTGTCCTATTTTTTGAGGTACTGTGGGTTGAACGCAGAGCCTTGTGTTGTGTGCCTTGCAAGTGCTGTACCACTGTGCTGCACCCTCAGCCCTCTCCTGTCTTTCTAATAACCTTTTGCTTTACTCACCAATGACCTTTGATGTCATGCTATAACTCATCTGGTATTTGATCATTAGTGTATAACACAGACAACCTGTTCTTGAGGTGGTCTCTGAACTCAGGTGGGGTACTATCAAGGTCATACCTAGGATCTCATACACTTGTTCTAACCTTCTTCAGTATCAATTTGAACCTGCGTATGAGCATTTGGTTGTCAGATCCACATTCAGCACCTGGTCTTCTTTTGACTATTGATATTGAGCTTTTCCATCATATCTTTCCACAGTGGTAGTCAGTTTTGTTCACGTGTACTCCACCTACTGACATCTATGTGTATACCTGCCATTTGTGTTATTGCAAAAATATATTTACAATGAAGAGGTCATTGGTCTGACAAAATTCTATGATGATATCTCCAGCATCACTTCTTGTACCAAGGTGGTATTTTCTGACTACTGGGCCTTCTTTGTTTCCAACTTTTGCATTCCAGTCACCAATAATTATCTGTGCATCCCAGGTGTACGAACAATCCATTTCACAATGCAGAAGCTGGTAAAAAATATTCTCCATCTTCATTTGTGACCTCAGTGGTAGTTGCATAAATTTGAATATTAATCATATTAACAGACCTTCTTTGTAGGCACATGGATATTTTTCAATTAGTGACAGCATGGCAATTCAGAACAGATGTTGAAATATCATATTTGATGATGAATGCAGCTCCATTTCTCTTTATTTTTGCATATCTGGCATACTAGATTTTACTATGTTTCAAAATGGGGCAGGCCAGTCAATTTTTCTCACTGATGCCTAGAAATTTGAGGTTTGGGTTCCATTTCTGTTTTGATGATTTTTAATTTTCCTAGATTCATATTATGTACACTTCACATTCCAGTCATTAGTGGATATTTTCAGTTCTTCCTTCTCCTTTCCAGTCATGCCATATCAGAAAATAGAGATTCCTGTGGCTTTGCTCCCTTGTTGTCATTAAGGTAACTCAAGTTTCAGTAGGTAAATCTTCCCCAGTGGTCTTTTCAGTGATTTCCTATCTCAAGGGCTCATTTTCTGGCACTGTATGTGACAATGTTTTCATGGTATTGAAAGGGTTTATAATGGCTAATTGTATCAGGATTGGGATAGCAATTTCATTCTCCATAGTGTTCTGTGTAACGCAGGTTGTTAATGAGTCTACCTCCAATCCTGATGCTGAATTCTTCCTCATAAAGTCCAGCTTCTAGGATTATTAGCTGAGCATATAAATTGAAGAGATATGGTGAAAGCATACAGCCCTGATGCACACCTTTCTCAAGTTTAAACCAGGCAGTATTTCCTTGTTCTATTTGAACAACTGCCTCCTGGTTCCTGTACGGATTCCTCATGAGTACAATTAGGAGCTCTGGTATTCCCAAATTTTGAAGTGTTTTCAATAATTTGTTATGATCCACACAATCAAATGCCTTTGCAGAGTCAATAAAACATAGATAGATATCTTTCCGATACTCTCTGCTTTTGGCTAATATCCACCTGACATCAGCCCTGATGTCCTGGGCTCCCCACCCTCTTTTGAAACTGGCTTGATTTTCAGTCAATTCCCTGTCTATATACTGCTGCAGTTGCTTTTGAATGATCATTAGTGAAATGTTGTTTGTGTATTATATTAATGATATTGTCTGAATTTCCACATTCAGTTGGATCCCCTTTTTTAAGAATAGGCACAAATATATAGCTCTTCCAGTAGTTGGCCAGGTAGCTGTTTTCCATATCTGTTGACATAAACATATTAACACCTCTGGTGTTGCATCTATTTGTTGAAAATGACTGAGGGTTTGGCTTCGACATTATTAGCTGTTTGTAGTTGGGTTTTTCCTGGAAAAAATGTGCAAAAATTATAAGAGAAAGATTTTTTAAATATGCAAACTGGTCAGAAAATCTGTGTGTTTCAAGTTGCAGATGAAGCCAGACATGGTGGCTCATGCTCATAAACCCAGCAATGTGGGAGGCAGACACAGGAAGATCACAGGTTCAAGGCCTGAGGCAGCCTGTGTAACTTAGTGAGACCCTGTCCCAAGATAAAAAATAAAAAAGGCACTAAAGGAACAACTCACGGCAGAGTGCAGGCAGAAGCATATGTGATACCCTGGGTTCAGTCCCCTACTAGCACAAAAAATAATAATCAATTAAAGTAAATTAAACCCACAGAAAAGGTGAGTTCAGGCAAGGAGGCTGTGGTCTTGAAAGAGATAGCCACCCTTAAAGAAAAGCCAAGCACTTTGCACTTGTAAGAATAGGAAAAGCAAGAGTTGGTCATACCCCACCCACCAGAGGCTCTAGGCTGTAAAAATGGAAACTCCATTAGATGACTTTCCTTTGAAAAGAGAGTGTCTGACAAACAAGTGCCTCCTGGGTTCTCTGCTGGAATGGGCTCACTAGGGAAGTGTTTTTCCACATTCAGATGCCCAGCCACAGATAGGGTACAGAAGCCATGGGCCAATAAGGCCCAGTTACTGCCTGAGCTGGCAACATACCATGGCATCATCCATGTGGTACTGGTTTTGCAGGCATGCAGAATACAAGAGATAAGCGGTTATGGAAGCTGCCAAAAAATGTTCTAGAAAATAGCCTACCAGATCAGGCAATGGGTACCAGGATCAGATTCCATGAAGAGGCCCTTTGAAGGGCCTGTGCACAAAGACTTGAAGTTGGAGCCTAAGCTTCCATGGATGTTGGAGATGCCAGGAACAAGTAGAACCATCCTAGGAGGGCTACGTGGCCTGCAAACAGCAAGGCCGTTGGTGTGGGGCTGCCCAACCCTATTGGAGCCCAGATAATGACACTCTGTGTGTGTCACATGCAAGACTTGGAGCTACTTAATTATGGTAGCCCTGCTGGATTTTGATCTTTGTTTGGAACAACTGTTCCTTGTTGTGCCCCCATTTCTCCCATTTAGAATAGGAATGTTTTTATCTGTGTTATCATATGTTGGAAGTACATAACTTGTTTTCTTTTCTTTTTTTGCAGAGGCTTACGACTAGGTTTTCCTTGAATTTCCAGAGAAACTTTGGGCTTGGACTTTTGAGCAGTGTTAGGACAATTAAGACTTTGGAGACTCTGGAAGTTTGGACTGAATGTACTTTTTATTATGAGATGCCCTTTGGGGGCCGGGGCAGAGTGATGGTTTGAATCTAAAATGTTCCCCAAAAGACATAGATTGGAATACTTGGTCCTCATTTCGTGCCTCTCTTTGTGGAGCCTGTGAAACTTTGGAAGATGGGGTATAGCTGGCAGAATTAAGTCACTGGGAGTGCGCATCTGAAAGTTTTAGGAAAAAATCCCAGTTCCCCTCACTCTCTGTGCTTACTGATGCTATGATGTGAAGTCTTCCAGCACAGGCTCTGCCACAGCTGCACCATGTTCCTCATACCATGGTGGGCTCAGATGTGCCAAACCATGAGACAAAATCAATCTTTTCTCCCATAATTTTTTTCTGTCAGGTATTTTGCCATAGCAGTGCACAAGCTAACTGCAACACTTTGGTACTGTGGTTTGAACGTGTCCCTCAAAGTTCATGTGTTGGGAAGATAATCCCCAGGGCAGCAGTGTTGAGAGGTGAGTGATTGTGTCATGAGGATTCTGCTCTCATGATTGAATTAATCTCATTGTAATAGATGTGGGTCCCTTCTTGTGAGAGTTGGCTTGACATAAAGGTGAATTCCAGCCTAGGAATGTAGCTCAGTGGTGCAGGATATGTATAGCACGTGCAACACTCTACATTTTGTTGTTGTTGTTGTTGTTGTTGTTGTTGTTGTTGTTGTTGTTGTTGGGTACTGTCAAGTCCTCTCTCTCTCCCACTCCATCCCTCCCTCCCTCTCCATATCCCCCCTCCTTCTTTTTCTTCTTTTCTTCCTCTCCTTCTCCTCCTCCTTCTTCTCTTTCTCTTCCTCCTTTTCTTTCTCACTTCCCCTCCCTCACTCCTTCCTTTCCTACTCCCCATCTCCATCTCCATCTACCTTCACCCTTCCTTGTCTTTTGCTCTCACCATGTGATGTATTTATTCCAGCACACAAACTACTTCCAGCCCCATGTAACACATACAGAACATAGCACCAAGGAGTAACCATCTCAAAGGCCTTATCAGACACGTGAGACTTCAGACCCTGAGCTCTCCCCATGTCACCAGCATTACTCCAGAAGAGCTTCTGATACCCATTCAACATCCCGTATCCTCTCAGTCCCAGCTGTGAGGGTTCCAGAACCCAAGGACAGAACTTAAGTGCACAAGTGGTAGAGGATGTCCCTGAAGATGGCCAGCCTCCTAAGATGTATCATCCTAAGAAGTAATGGTGAAAGCCACCAGGAGACCAGGAAGACCAGACCAGCATGCCAAGTCATCTCCTGAGTCACTCAGCCAAGACTGGTTAAAGACACTGCAATGGTGATAGGGGCCAGAAGCTAGCATCGGTTCTCCACTGCCATTAACTATTTCTATGCTTGCAGGCTGCTGAAGACTGCAGTTATATGCACATTATTTAATCCTCACATAATCTCCACTTCACAGTCCCATAAAGCTAAGAAGACTCCCCCATCACTGTGAAGTTACCATCAGGGCCAAGAAATATCCTGTTTCTGCCCAAATCATGTGTCCATGCACTGAGTGAACAGGCATGTCCTTATTATCTCCAAAAACCTTCCCCAGGTCTCACATTGACAAAGATATCACACACACAGGGCTGAGCTGGGAGTGTTTTATTACAGCCAGCCTAATAAAGACTGAATCAGGTGGGGACAGGTGTCTTGATTCCACCTTCAGTTCCAAAAAACAACAGGGTGAGAAGATGGCATTCAGATCAGGCAGCTGTGGCAAAGATCCAATTCTCCAAGCTAATGATTATCTTTGGAAGCAGAGAAAGTACAGACCTGATATCGTTCATCAGAAAGGGCACAGAGGACTCCGATAAGCAGGCTGGATGCAAGGTGATACAGAGCTGGGAGACAGAAAGACAAGAAGCGACACAGGTGGCTCCATTTAGTTCCTGAACATTGGGTAGGCTTGTCCAGTTATCCCAGATCGCCTCACTTCACAGCCACAGAGAAGGAAATTTCTCAGTGCTTCAGATTTGTCCCCAGCAACAAACTTTGGCCTGTGAGCCCACCTTTGGAGAGCGAGATCTACCCCATATGCCATGAAAAGAGTTTCTGAACAACCACTCCAGGTACAGAGGGAAGCTGATAAGAAGGCTCCAGAGGGTGTGGTGGGAATGTGGTCTGCAGGAGGAGAAGGTAGCTCAGACCAGGTTTTTGTAATGTCTCCTGAGCATGAGACCATCTATGAGGAGTTTTTGATGGATGATCACATTATGTTATTGTTATTTGTTGAGGTGTCGTCGAGTCAGTATCCGACTCATAGTGACCCTCATAGGGTTTTCAATGACTGTTTCGGATTGCCTTGGGACTGGATTGCCAGGCCCTATTCTCATTTAAGCGGTGCTGTGAATTGAATTCAGGACCTCAGAGACTGCATTCCAGCGTTCTAATAACCGAGCTAAATCCCAGCGACGATCACATTATAGACATGTTGAAAACAAACTTGTGGGCCCTGTGTATGTACACTGGCACAAGAAATTCCTTTTGGAGGGGGAAGTCAAGATGGCGGACAGATAACACACACCTTCTGTTCCGGAGCAATAAGAAGCCTCGATTAGGGGTTTAAAACTCAAATTGAATAAATAGAAACAGAGATAATTTAGTTTGAGAGATAAAGAATGAAACTAGGCATACACTGAAATTAAGGATTAGGCTTCAGAGGAGCTACACAGTGGCCAGCAGCGGGACCGCCGCCATTTCGCCATCACACAGGGAGCAGTTAGAATCCCAGAGATCTGGAGGAGATTTCGCGCACACGCACCCACAGGCCCGGACCCAACACGGAGTGCAACCTTGCCAGCACACTCTCACCATGCCGGCGGGACACAGTCTGCAGTTCCTAGGTGAGTCACCGTGAGGGAGCGCACAAACGCCCTCCATAGCGGCCGCGGAGCCAACGGGGGAAGCCGGTGCCAGCGATCCGCGTCTAGAGCTGAGGCGCGGCTCCCCTCCCTTCTGTTGCGGCGGGTCAGGCCTACGGTCGCGAACTCCACACAAATTTGGGCACACATATATCCGGATCCCAGACACGTCAGAGGTGAGCCCAAACCACCCACTGTGCTGCGGAGAGATCTGGAGCTTGTGGAGCCGGCCAAGTCGCACGCGGCCGGGCAGCTCCTTTTTGGGGGAAGCCGCTTGCCCTGGCGCACGGCCGGGGAGCCCTTTCTCAGCGGCGCAGCCCGCCCCTGGCGGAGAAGCTCTGAGCGCGACCGCAACACACAACAAGGCTGTGGGGAGGAAATCTCTGATTTAGGGAACTGGCGCCCGATCTCCGTGGGACAGGGAGATCTTTAGGGAAGACCCCACAGGTTTCACTGCCTCTCGAACAGTACAGTAGTCGCGGAGTGTTCCGTGGAACAGTCTCTATGGGCACTCGAGGCCCCAATTAAATCCAGATTGTTATGAAGAACTTCGCTATATGGACCCAATGAGACCGACGGTTACTGCGGATTGTGGGGAAATACTGCCACCCTGAGCTCTATTGGGAACATTGCACCCTGCATTATTGAATCCACCTGGTCGAACTGGGTGTAATAGTTCAGACTCCATCCTCAAGATAATATGTTTTTACTGTTAACAGGGTCTTGAGCCTGCTTCCTTAGTGGAAGCTGGACTGACACTCTGTGGCCCCAGCCAATACATTTTTTGCTTTTTGAGATAGGCTCTTGTTGGGCTGCACAGATTTTGGGCTTGAGACCCTCCTGCC
>VMDO01021996.1:0-34330 GCA_007922755.1 Pedetes capensis
GTCAGGTGTCAGCTGACTGGACTTCACATTTTAAAAATATTTTTCCAGGCTGGGCTCGGTGGCACTCAGGAGGCAGAGGTAGGAGGATTGTGAGTTTGAGGCCAGAAATAGCCTGCATAACTTATTAAGACCCTGTCTCAAGACAAAAACTAGAAAAGGGGCTGGGGGTGTGGCTCGGTGGCACAGTACCAGACCAGCATGAGCGAGTCCCTGCGTTCAGCCACCCAGTACTAAGACAAAAGGCCAACCAATCTGCGAGTACAGGGCCACCGCTTGATTGCTCGATGTTTATTAATCAAAGACATGCAATAGGATCCGCAACAGAATCGCTTTTCCCCAAATTCTTATGATGTCACCGGCAGCCAATCAAAGCCGAAGGGGACATTCTTGTGGATTAGTTCTAAAGCCCATGCACAGCTGGGCCAGATGAGCCGGGGCCCCGCAGGGTGGACCCATGTGGCCGGAGGCCAACATCTGCCAGGGAACACCCCTGTGGCCTCCTAAGTGGAGCCTGGTGGCGGGGAGGCCCTGGGTTTGGCCCGGGTGTCAAGTGTTGCTGGGAAAGTCGTGAGTGGGGGGTGCTGTCCTGCCCTCCCGTGGCGGGAGCCTGGTGGCTTTCCCATGGCGGGCCCAGGCGCAGGGACACTGGATGCGGGGAGGCAGGTCCAGAGCGACTGATCCATGATTGGCTTGGCTAGGTGTGTGCAGGAAATTCAAGAACCCATGATGGGTCCTGGGGTGGAGAAGAAAGGCAAAATGGGGCTGGGTTAGCGGTCACTTTTGTGGCGACCTTCAGCATGGGGCCCCTGCCTTACCATTATCTTTGCACAAGCAATGGACCATGCAGAGCGGTCACTAGCACTTTGTCCTTGGGTAAGCCACAGCACACCTCTGCCTCTTAGTACCTACCCTTGTCCGATGCACATGAGAAGTCCCCAGCCTCCGTGCCTCATTGGGGTATTTATGAAAATCAGGTTGGAAAAAGTACAAAAGTGTGTATGCTATTCTGTAATTCAGCAACCAGCGCTGGGCAACCCTAGTCCTCATTCATTCATCCCATCTGCAAAGACACACAGAGGGCCCTAGAGGTGACGGAAGCAGGGAGGCAGATGAGTCCCAGCCTCTGGGGGAGAGGAGAGAGCCACACTGCCTTGTCCTATGTGCCATCCCTGTTCACAGCACTGCAGGGGTGGGAGGGAGCCCCCGTTCGGCCCCGCAGAGGAGGGCATCCAGCGCAGGGGCTTCCAGGCCCGCTCTGAGAAGGAAGGGCCGCCCCTCCAGGGGGTAGCCAGCTGTCTTTCCTCACGCCTCAGTCTCAGCCTCCGTCGATAGCATCTTGGCCGGGGACAAAAAGATGGGGCCGTGTTTCAGGATGCTGTCCGTGATAGAAAACTGGGACCTCTCAGCCACGCTCTGGAGCAAACAAAATCAAACACCTCCCGGGCCTCCAAACCCCCTAAAACTAGACCTCCATTGCCTTTGTTAACTTTGTAAACCTCCATTGCCTTGTTAACTTCCCTTGATTCCATCTGGCATGTCATTTGGGGGATGCGTCCACAAAGGTGAGTGAGAGGAAAGAATGAGCGCTATTTGCTCAGCCTGTCTTTTATAATTTCCTTTTCCCCTCAATTCTGCAGCCACAGATTTCCCAGGACTCCAAAGGTCTGTCCCCTTGTCTTATACCTGTGAGTGGACAGAGGCAGGAAGCGCACAGCCGGACTCACTTCTGGGTCTGGAGGGGCAACGGGCTGTTTTCAATCCACCATGAACCGGATCGTGAGCCACTAAGCCTAGTAGCTGAGCTCTGCTAGCTCAGCCTCTACAGAGTGAATCGGAACCAACCCACGTGACTGACATTTTCCCCCATGATCTTCACGGGAGGCCCCGGGCAATGTAAGGGCACAGGGGTCCCAGGGAACAGAAGAGCACATGGGAATGCCTTTCAGACCTTGTCTTCCTGTGTCTCTGCTGCGTCCCCCGTTTGCAGATGATTTTGTGGCTCACGGACACCCTCTTTCCACCTCTGACCTCATGCACAAGCCAGCTGGGCAGTTGGGGACTGGAAAGCGGCCCCATTTGACAGGTAGGCAAGGCAAGGCTGCAGGTGAGGCACGGGGGACAGGGGAGCAACCTGCAGTCAGACCGAGCTCCACCCGCGGGCCAGGGTTGCCTGGCGAGCCTCGCCGGGGAAGACCAGACGCTCTTCACAGTGCAGCGGAGCAGCACGCCTCCCAGGGGCTGGGTGGCTTGGCAGGGAGGCGGCCAACTGCTCAGTTGGCGGAGGAGATAATAATGCTTAGAGCTGTTTATCAGCCATCTTTGAATAGCAGGCTCCGAATTCCTAATTAACTCGCCCCCGTGGTCCGGGAGCTCTTCTCGGAGTGCAATCTTATCAGATCACGGACATTCCGCGTGGGTCTATCTTTCCCCAGAACCTGTGCTCCATGCCTGATAAATAGAAGTTCCTGATGACAATAATTAATGAATGGAAGGGGAGGAAGGGGCAGGCTTTGTGAACTGCCCCAAATCCCCAGAGCTCGCAGGAATGAGAGTGGATTTTCCTGCCAAAGGGAGGCCTGTGTGGACAATGTGCCTTGAGGAAAGGGCCACGGATGCTCAGCTGTTCCGAATTTACCCAGGAACGCGGGGGCCCACTGTCCTGGGCCACCTGGTTCCCAGCTGTTCACAGGATCATGGTCCTAGAATCCTGCCCCAGAGGGGCCCAGGGAGACCCGACAACATAACCCTTCGTTGTCCATACCTTGCCAGGTCCACCCTGTGCTGAAGTGAAGGACTGAGGAAAGGGACCCAAGGAGTCCTGGAGGGGCCTGTCTCGCAAGTCAGATTCCCTGTGTCCTGAGCTCCAGCAGACTGCTGAGGTCATTCTTTTGTTCACGTCATTGTCCTTAGACATGATGTCCCTTCCGTCCAAAAACCTTCCTTCCCTTTCCTTTGTTGTTGTTGTTGTTAGGTGCCGTCAAGTCGGTACCCGACTCATAGCGACCCTGCGTACAACAGGGGAAACACTATTGTCAGTGCTTCTCTGCTGTGCATAGGGTTTTCAATGGCAGATTGATTTTTGGGAGGGGGTTGCCAGGTCCTTCTCCCAAGCCTACAGCTTCTGGTGTTCCCAGGCGGTCTCCCATCCAGGTACTAACCAGGCCCGACCCTGCTTAGCTTCTGAGATCTGATGGGATCAGATGCCACAGGGCTACAGCTGCAGGCCTCCTTTTCCTTTAGGAGAACCAAATCATTAATCAGGTTGGACCCCAGTTCACCTGCCCAGGGAGGCCCTCACAGACATGCACCCCTCAGTGCTGAGTGTGACCCCTTCATCCAGGCAGCCTGCCTGGCTTTGATGTTGCCTCGGTGACACGTCCCACACTGCACTGACATTTTCCATGTCCATGCCTGAGCTGTGCACTCAGCCAGGAGCTTCTCAAAGGCTTGGGCAGAGTGGCATCTAGCTCTGTCACCTCAGAGCCAGGACAAAGCCTCTGCAGAAGAGAATTGGTGCCCAGATAATTCTTCCTGAATGAAACCATCTGTGAATGCGCAAAGTGATGAATGACTTGCTTTGTAAATTATATTTTTTAACTCTCTCAGGACAGGGATGTGATCGTGGGTATAAATAAATCACCTAATTGCATTGGGGCTGGGATTTAGCTCAGTTGGTAGAGTGCTGCTCTGCAGTCTCTGAGGTCCTGGGGTTCAACTCCCAGCACCACAAAAGTGGGAGAAGGACGTGGCAATCCCAAAATAGTCAGCCATTGAAAACCCTATGAGGGTCACTATGAGTCGGATGCCTGCAGCTGTAGCCCTGTGGCTTCCGATCCCGTCAGATCTCAGAAGCTAAGCAGGGTCGGGCCTGGTTAGTACCTGGATGGGAGACCGCCTGGGAACACCAGAGGCTGTAGGCTTGGGAGAAGGACCTGGCAACCCCCTCCCAGGAATCAATCTGCCATTGAAGACCCTATGAACAGCAGAGAAGCACTGACAATAGTGTTTCCCCTGTTGTACAGAGGGTCGCTATGAGTTGGACACCGACTTGAAGGCACCTAAAAACAACAACAACAAGTCGGACATGACTTGATGGCACCTAACAACAACAATTGCACTGGGCTCTTGTTAAGGAGAGGCTAGCGGAGAGCAGGCAGGGAGGGAAGAGGTGTACAGGGCCATCCCTCGTACGCCTCCAGAGGTCAAAGGCCATTGAGGACATCGCAGGGCTCAGCCAGGCCAGGGAACAGTGGCCAGGCCACAGCATGGACATGACCTCCAGCACTCAGAAAGCAGCGGGTGTGGGGAGCCGTGGCCCCCAGTCTGCATCCAGGATGAGCACGGGGTCGGTGGCCTGAAATGACGGTAGCAGCCACAGGCCACCTTCACCATCGGTGAAGGTTCACTGTGGGGCCATTTCCACCAATGCACAGAAAGATCCTGCTCTGGCCAGGAGGAAGGAAGTCAGATTGAATGTTTCCCTCCCTGGGGAAATGGCAACCGGGTTTGCCTGGACCCCTAGGGTTGGAAGTGCAGAGTCCCACAAGGTCTTCTGGGAAGCGGCAGCTGTTTACAAGCATTTCCTAGTCACACGGTGCAGTGGGGGACTCAGCGTCTTTCCATGGAACTCACGATGACAGTGCCTCCGTGCAGGGGACAGAGACTCAGCACACGGGGACAGGCAGTGACTGTCCACCGCTAACCCAGCGCCGGCCAGGTGAGCCAGGCAAGGGCAGAATGGGCTTCTCAGACACGCGGAGTCTCCGGCTTTCCACCCCAGCCTGTGGCTGGCCACAAGCCCCAACCTGCGTGGCCCCTGGGCGTTATTAAACGCTGCCTCTTTCCTTGAAGGCGCCCGGGGAACACAGCAGAACATCAGCCTCAGCAGCCTGCAGCCTGTTAGAGAGCCAGCAGTGAAACATCTGAATTCAAAGTCTTTCCTGTGTGAAATCTGACACCTCCACTCCCCTAAAACCCAAATGAGGCCTGATCATTAACTGCCTATTCATTTCCTTGCAGAAAGTTCTAGAAGACAGTTCAGGAAATGTCATGATGTCCCAAATACTTTTCAAGCAAGAGAACTTATTTTGGGGAATGACAAATGTATTTTGGGATCCATAAGAATGGTCATGCCTGCAGCCGTACCCTGCGGCATCTGATCTATCAGCTCTTGGAAGCTAAGCAGGGTCGAACCTGGTTAGTACTTGGATGGGAGACCACCTGGGAACACCAGGTGCTGTAGGCTTGGGAGAAGGACCTGGCAACCCACTCCCAAAAATCAATCTGCCATTGAAAACCCTATGCACAGCAGAGAAGCACTGACAATAGTGTTTCCCCTGTTGTACGCAGGGTCGCTATGAGTCGGATACCGACTCGACGGCACCTGACAAGAATGGTCATGCATGAGGATGGGAATTTCTCCGTGTAAAAACGTAACAGGAAATCGCCTCGTGCCCTGATTGGCCTCCTCCCAGATTCCTGCTTACATCACCCGGGGCTTCACTGTGCCCACTCTGGGAGACACAAGCTCAGAAGCCCCCCAGGAGGAACAGAAAGGAGTGGCTCTCAAAGTTAGATGGGGCGTGAGGAGCAGAGACAGCGGTGACGAGGAGAGCATTCGTACCCCTTGGAGTGACTTCAGTTCATTATTAGGGTTATTTGGGGTTGGGTTTCCTGCTGAGGGTTGAACCCAGGGCCTCACCAATGTCAAGCGTGCGCTCCACTGCGGAGCTACACCCCAGCCCTGTCCTTCATGGCACTGTGGCACTCCCTGGCACGCGCTCGCACACACTCACCCCCCACCCTCACACCTCTATGGGGTAAAGTGGGCCCCAGCTCTGGAGGCTCCGCAGCGCAAAGGCCCGTCCTCCCTCCCTGGCCTCCCAGCTTTCCTGGAACAGCAGTGACTGCCTTAGTTCCCGGCTGCCCCTCAGGTGCCCCTCAGGGTGCCTGTGGCATGGTAAGCACCCAGTGGCTTTGTCAAAGAAGCCAGGGAGGGAAGGAGGCAGCAGGAGGGGAGGGAGTGGGCGTGGAGGCGATGTCCTAGACGCCTCACTGGCCGGCTCCTGTCCCTCCCCCTGCTCAGTTCTGCCCAGTTGTGTGCCGCCGCCATCGCAGGGTCTTCAAGGAGCCCCTCTGGTGGCCTCCTCCACGCACCCCTGCACTGGTGCCTCCTCAGTCACTGTGGTGACTACTGCCCCAGAGCAGTTTCTGAGGACGCCTGCCACACACCCTGTAGGCCCCCATTCCCTGCCACCCTCTCACCTACCTTGGGGGTCCATCCTCGCCCCTTCCTGGTTTTGTCCCCACCCCCCGGGAAAAGTGCTCCTCCCAACGCACACACACTTGGCAGGAAGCAAAGGTGAGCTATTGCCTGCATCTGTAGCCCTGCGACATCCGATCCCGTCAGATCTCGGAAGCTAGGCAGGGTCGGGCCTGGTTAGTACTTGGATGGCAGACTGCCTGGGAATACCAGGTGCTGTAGGCTTGGGAGAAGGACCTGGAAACCCACTCCCCAAAAACAATCAGCCATTGAAAATCCTATGAATAGCAGAGAAGCACTGACAATAGTGTTTCACCTGTTGTACATCGGGTCGCTATGAGTTGGGTACCGACTTGACACCTCCTAACAACAATAACAAAGGTGCACTGGGACTTATTGACAGCAGGGAGGCTGAGCCCTCCTTTCCCCAAGGCTGTGCCCCTGGGTTTCCTCATGCATCCGCAGGAGGGAGCCTCGAAGGCCCTGCGAAGGTCAGGCTTTGCTCTGGATGCAGGGCCCTTTGCTGAGCAAATAGACAAGGCTCTGCTTGCAGAGAGTGAGCAGGGCAAGCAGTCGACAAAGCCAAACATTCCATCCTGAAGCCTGTGGGGAAGAGTGCAGTGCAGAAATCTCCTGTGGCTTCAGGGCACAGAGCGAGGGTGCAGGACCGCGATTTTGACAGCCCAGATCTCTGAGCCTCTTTCAGGAGCAGACATTCGAGCAGCAGCTGGGTAGAAGTACAAGAGGGAGCCCCGGGGCCACCGGAGCTGGGGATCCCAGCAGGGGCAACAGCAAGGGCAAAGGTCCAGCGACAGGGCCTTGCTTGGCGTGCTTGAAGAACACAAGAACTGCTCCATGAGTGGATGCGGGGTGGGGATGGGGTGGTGAAAAGGTTGGATTATTTCCAAAGACAAGTGGAAAGGCCTGAGCAGCAGACCTGGCAAGGGCCAAGATGATGGCTTTTGCATTTACTCTGAGGTGAGAGGGGGCTGGGATTTAGCTCAGTTGGTAGAGCGCCGCTTTGCAGTCTCTGAGGTCCCGAGTTCGATTCCCAGCACCACAAAAATGGGAGAAGGATGTGGCAACCCACTCCCAAGGCAATCCCAAAACAATCTGCCATTGAAAACCTAGAAGGGTCGCTGTGAGTCGGACACGACTCGATGGCACCTAACAACAATAACTGAGGTGAGAGAGTTAGAAGCAAGGAGTGATTTCTCTTAAGGCTTTTGCCAGGTGCGGTGGCGCACACCTGTAACCCCAGCGCCTCAGGAGGAAGAGACAGAAGGATCGCAAGTTCAAGGCCAGAGGCAGCCTGCGAAACATAGTAAGACCTTGTCTCAAGATAAAAAAAAAACAACTAAAAATTTAAAAAATTAAAGGGGGTGGGGTGTGGCTCAGTAGTAGAGCGCTTTTGCAAAGCGTGCGTGAGGCCCCGGTTCAATACTGCTAAAAACCAACCAAACAAATAAAAAACACTCTTAAAGTATGGCTCATTGGGATGGGAAGGGCTTGGACAGCAGGCAGGAATGATCCTGAAATTCCAGCTCCATCGATGCTCCATTGTGTCTAAAAGGAAGGCCTTCAAGGGCAGGTGCCAGGATTTATCACTGATGTCGCAGGGGATCTGACTGGTGGGACATAGCTTCCCCCAGGGCAACCTCACAAACCCTGTCACACATGAGTAGTGAGGAGCCGGGTCTCCCTGGACAACTAGTTAAACCTCCATCTCCCCAGCCCGTACCCATTCACGGATCAGTTCTTACATTCTTCCAGCACACCAAGCAAGGTCCTGTCGCCGGACCTTTGCACTTGCTGTTGCCCCTGCTGCGATGCCCAGCCCCTGTGGCCTTGGGGCTCCTTCTTGTACTTCTACCCAGCTGCTGCTCCAATGTCTTTCCCTGTCCACCCACCCCACCTGGGCCCCCTGAGGCCCCCTGAGCTGCAGTCCCCATGGCCTAGGTCTTTGCAGAACAGAAAGGGAGCCCTTGGCAGCCAGGTTCTTCCTCACATGAAGCCTCTTTCCCCAACATGAAGGTAACATAGAGTGTCTGCTCCTGACTCTGTTTCTTAGAATCAGAGTCTGCAAAAGGCCGACTCGGGACCCTGGGCCAGGGTCTGGTCCACTCACATTGGATGCCGACCAAGCTCACCCTTCTCCTTCCCCTGGGCCCTGTTCCAGGCATCGCCTTTGCAAGTCTAACACATGTAACAGAGATGGTGGAGACCGCAGGGAAGGTGGGCATGAGTCCAATCCACTCAACTTCCAGGGCCCCTGCTTTGTCCTCACAGAAAAGGAAGGCCCAGAGCTGGGGTGGATGCCTCTAAGCACCCCCTGGATCATGTGGCTTTTGCTTAAACCATTGACATAAATAAGATTGTGTGCCTGACACAGAATCAGAAATGTTTTTATCTGCCGTACACAGGGTCGTTATGAGTCGGACTTGACTCGATGGCACCTAACAACAACAACATGGAGCAAGAATATTTTATACCTTCCACACATGCCCACACTTGGGATAAAGGAGTCTTTCTTCCATTTCTCAAAGGATGGAAGCGCTTCTCCAGATAGGCTCACCAGAAGCCGAGGCTAACTCGGCAGCCTACCTCCACCACAGAGTCTGGCTCAAGCCCAGCAGGGGCTCAGACAGCCCTCCCGAGGGTGCTACCAGTGGGTCACCCTCTTCCTCTCACCCTCCTTGCAACAGGGGCT
This sequence comes from Pedetes capensis, assembly GCA_007922755.1. Lineage (NCBI taxonomy): Eukaryota > Metazoa > Chordata > Mammalia > Rodentia > Pedetidae > Pedetes > Pedetes capensis. Next base: position 8,973 of record VMDO01021996.1, read on the forward strand.
CCTGATTTGCCCTTGAGGCAGGTACGCTGGGAGCCTGAGCTCCAGCACCTTCCACACCAAGTCACTGTTTGTTGACTGCCCACTGCATGCCAGGTGCTATCTATGAATTTCGTCCCAGGACAGAAATAATCCTACAAGAACTCTTATCCCTATGAGTAAATTGAGGCTCAAAGTAGCTATGGGCCATGTGCAGGATCATGCTAGCACATGCCCAAGCCCGGGACTCCCATGCACTTTCTGCTTACGTGGGACTACCTGTTCCAAGAAGAATATGCTGGGCTCTGCTTCTTTGCTAGGCAAACTGCCAAGATAGCCAAGGTCAACCACCCTGGTCTGGACTCTCTGGACTCTCAGGATAGGTCTGAGTTCCTACAGAAACAGAATTTATTTATTTTTATGTTATTTATTTATTTATTGCAGTACTGGGGGTTGAGCTCAGGGCCTCACGCATGCCTTGGATGTGATCTACCACTGAGTTGCACACCCAGGCCATTGTTCGATATTTTATGTTAAGACAGAGTCTTGCTAAGTTACTCAGGCTGCCGCTGGCCTCAAACTTGTGATCCTCCTGCCTCGGCCTCCAGACTCGCTGGGATTACAGGTGTGCACCACTGCACCTGGCCCAGAAATAGAATTTGAGGCAAGGATTAGAGACCAAGGTGTTCACTGAGGATATGATTCCAGGAAGCAGAGAAAAGGGAGCTGGGACATGAGACAGGGACAAGAAGTCAGTAGAATACAGGTGAGTCACTGGCAAATTCCCTCAGAGAGCACCTGGGCTCCATATCAACTCTAGGAGGTGATGCATAGCATGTCTGAAAAGAACCCACCGCAAAACCAGGACAAGGGAGGGGCTGGGGTCTTTAGCCACCAACGTCCCAGCCACCATTGACCAAGCGTTGCTTCCTAGAGTATTAACTGCCAAGCCTTTCTGGCTTCCCAATAAGTGGGCCAAGTGTGCTTTTCCTAAAAAGAAAGGGAGTCCTAGACAAACAGCAACAACAAATGTGCAAGGAAAGGCGAGAGGACAGTGTGCATTTTGTTTCATCTTGCTTTGTGGTTTGGGGCAGTGCTGGGGATGGAACCCACGGGCACAGGGGTGCTAGATAAGTCCTCTGCCTCTGAGCTACACCCCAGCCCTAAGAAGCCGCCATTTACTGAGCATTTCCTACCTGCCAGGAGTTTATAAGCTGTATGACCTTGAACAAGTTACTAAGTCTAATGTCTGCAACCAGATGGGAAGGTTATAAAGCCCACCACATAGAACGAAACCCTCAGTGAAAGAGATAATGGGGACAGAGTATCATGCGTGACTTCCAACTGAGTTTGTAAAGCGTCATGTTCTTAGCCACTAAACCTTCACGATGACCCAGATGTCTTATGGAAGTTGTTATTGTTGTTAGGTACCATCAAGTCGGTGTCTGACTCATAGCAACCCTCTGTACAACAGGTGAAACACTATTGTCAGTGCTTCCCTACTGTTCATAGGGTTTTCAATGGCTGATTGATTTTTGGGAATGGGTTGCCAGGTCCTTCTCCCAAGCCTGCAGCACCTAGTGTTCCCAGGTGGTCTCCCATCCAAGTACTAAGCAGGCCTGACCCTGCTTAGCTTCCGAGACCTGATGGGATCAGATGCCACAGGGCTATGGCTGAAGGCTAATGTTGTTAGGTGCCCTTGAGTTGGTATCCGACTCATAGCGACCAAGCGTACAACAGGCAAAACGCTATTGTCAGTGCTTCTCTGCTGTTCATAGAGTTTTCAAAGACAGATTGATTTTTGGGAGTGGGTTGCCGGGTCCCTCTCCCAAGCCTACAGCACCTAGTGTTCCCAGGTGGTCTCCCATCCAAGTACTAACCAGGCCTGACCCTGCTTAGCTTCCTAGATCTGATGGGATCAGATGCCACAGGGCTACTTCATGGAGGTTAATTATGTCCCACGTTCTCCAGGTAGAACAGAACGAGGACTTCATTCAAATCTCTGTCACACCAGCTCCAGTCCGGGATGTACAGAGCTGCTCAGGATGTGTGTCAGTGATGGAAATTGGGGTGTGGGCCCTTGTCTTCCTCTGTGTGTCTCCTGCCACTCCAAGGAGCACATGGTTCAAAGTACAAATGAGCGCCTTCCCCCACTGCCTGGTGGGGACAGTGAACTTCATAGCTGTTGTCTTCTCCAGATTACAATGCGCTCCTTCCCCGAGTGCTAGACACGGCCACAGGGAAGATCTGAAAGCGCTCTCTAAAGCTCAGTATCTCTGTGATTAATGTTTCATTGGACGGTGGGCAGCAGAAACGCCATCCGGGCTCAAAAAAAATAATTCAAATAGGAGACATTGTGTGTTGCATAAAACCTCCATTTAAAGATTTAAAAAAAAATTTTTTTTAAGTGATTTTCGAAGGAAGCTTCAACCTGAAGAGAGGGATCAAAGGAAAAATTGATGGCTTCAGGGTGGAATTCTTTTCCTTCAGTACCTCCGCTGTCCTGATAGCGGTAATGATGTCCACCTGTCAAGGCAGGCGCGCTGCAGAGAAAGACAGCGAGGACTTCACAGAGCCTGAGCGCTCCAGCTTGGTGAAGGGGCCGGGAGAAGAGCAATCGCTTCCTTCCTGTCCTTGCGTTGCCATCTCTCTGCCAGCCTGGGAAGGATTGGGGGGGCCACTGTGAGTCCCAGAGAGCTGATGACAGTGGGGGGTTCACAGCCCTGAGGGCCTCATGCCTCATTCCAGCTAGCACTTCCTTTCTATTCAGGGCTTCAAACCTGTGAAAACTTGGGCACAAGTTCCGGTGTGGGTTCATTACGTTAAAATGTAGAGGGCTCAGGTCCAGTTTGGGTTTGGGGTTAAATCCTAGGTGTAGATAGCAGGGCTTCAAACCAAAGCCAAAGCCAAACCCTGAACCTGCTCAGTTCAAACAGTTAATTTTTTTTCTGAACCCAAACCCAGTGAAAAATTGGGTTCAGGTTCAGATTTAACATATATATATGTATATATATGTGTATATATATATATATGTATATATATATATACATATATATATTTTTTTCAAATATATATATATTTCAAATATATTTCAAATATATTTCAAATATATTTCAAATATATATATTTTCAATTTTTAAATAGCTCATGGTATGTATATATATGTATATATATACATATATATACATATATATACATATATATGTGTGTGTGTGTATATATATGTATATATATATACATACATATATATACACATATATATACATATATATACACACATATATATGTATATATATGTATATATATAATATATATATATATATATATATATATATACACATACCATGAGCTACTTAAAAATTGAAAATAATTGGAAAAAAAATTGCCTGTCTACCCACAAGATTGAAATAAACCCAAACTTAACCCGGACCCTCTAAATTCTAACCTATTGAAGCCACACCTGAACTGAACGTTTTGGAGATTTGAACCCCTACTTCTATATGCCTGACTCTTTGCAGAGTGCAGAATCTGAATTCACTTAGGAATCTTCCCAAGGGCCCCAGGAGGCTGCTGTCAACCTCCTCGCTCTACAGATGAGGAAGCCGGGACCCTGTGGCTCAGGGTTACCCGCAGTCACTTAACAAAGCCAGGGCAGAGCCTTGCACCATCCCAGCTCCTAACCACCATAGCACATTGTTCTGCAGTCCTTCTCTTCTGTTACCCCCAGCACAGTGCTGCTAGGGACTCATGGAAGAGTGAGGTGATCAAGGAACATGGCCAAGGGCGCACAGCCTGTGCACAGGCCAGCTGGACCTTGCACCAGAATGGTCTGACCGTAGGCTGCATTACAACTGACGGGCATGTGGAAGGACATGTAGCTGGTTGGTTTTTCTTAATGGTTCATTTCATTTACTGAATCTGGTATTTTAATAGCCTTTGTTATAATTAGTAACTTATGCTTTATGCTGCTATAGTAATCGTTGTTGTTGTTCTTAGGTGCCGTCAAGTCGAATCCGACTCACAGTGACCCTCATAGGGATTTCAATGGCTGTTTCGGGATTGCCTAGGGAGTGGGTTGCCAGGTCCTTCTCCCATTTTTGCAGTGCTGGGAATTGAACTCGGGACCTCAGAGACTGCAGAGTGGCGCTCTACCAACTGAGCTAAATCCCAGCCCACTGTATTAATAAGAGTAGCTAAAATATATGTCATGGACACATACTTTAACACTTGTATATGTTTACCTTTTTACATTGCCTGGAGTTATTGGCCAAGGTTGAATAAGTTGATCAAATGCTCTGCCTCCTGAGCACGTAGCTGCCCAGATAAGAATGATCTGGATACAAAGTGAGATGTGAGGTTCGAAGTGTTATCCTGGGGTTTTCAGTGTAGAGCTCGTCCTTGGACCTAGGGTTCATTTTCTTTGACCACACTGTCTTCCTCACACCATGATCTATCTGTCCTGAGAAGCTGCCACAGATACCTCTCACAACGCCCCAAGGGCAGGGGGGGCTGCGTGTCTCTTGAAAAGGCCATCACGGTCGTCAAGATGAATGACACATACTCGATAGAGCCCATGTTTTGTATGGGACCATCCCATATTCAGCATGCGGAAATGCATTTGGCTGTTTTTGTTTGATGCGATAACAGAGGAAATATTAAATTCATTGTTGTTGTTAGGTGCCGTCGAGTCGGTATCCAACTCATAGCGACCCTCATAGGGTTCTCAATGGCTGACTGTGTCGGGATTGCCTTGGGAGTGGATTGCCAGGCCCTTCTCCCATTTTGGGGGTGCTGGGAATTGAACTTGGGGCCTCAGAGACTGCAGCCCAGTGCTCTACCAACTGAGCTAACTCCCAGCCCATTAAATTCATTACATGGTTTTATTTATACCTCCGTTCATTCTACAAAGTGTTGAAGGGGTGTGAGTAACATGTAGCCTTAATGGCCAATAGATCATCTCCATCCAGAGGGCTTCATATTTCATTCCCTTTGAAACCGAACATGATCAGGTCATTATGTAAATAATGGAATGTGATGTGTGATTTCTTTGAAGAACAACTGATAAATTACCTGTGATCGTTTTTGGTATTGATTAAATTAATAGAATAAGCCCTTACCTTGCTACGAACCCCATATATTAAAAATTGATCTTGAAAGATAAGCCATGGTCTGACAAAAGGTCAGATCTGGAGAGGTGGGCATGAGCTTCCCAGACCACAGCCTTCCTCCCCAACCTGAAGACCCTGGGAGTCGCCTGCCTGCCTCAGGCCATTGTTCTTCCCCAAGCAGCAAGTTCACTGCCTGCCATTCTTAGCAACTCAGTGCAATTCTCTTTAAAATCTAAGTTAATCTGATAATGATATCACATCAACAATAAGCATGTTCAATTTCATCTTTTAGTTGTATGTCATATCTACATTTAAAAGAGGCCATCCTCTTTTTTGGCAGGGGATGGGGGGGCTGGGATTTAGCTCAGTTGGTAGAGAACCTCTCTGCAGTCTCTGAGGTCCCGAGTTCGATTCCCAGCACTGCAAAAATGGGAGAAGGACGTGGCAATCCACTCCCAAGGCAATCCCGGAACAATCAGCCATTGAAAACCCTATAAGGGTGGCTATGAGTCGGATACGACTCTACGGCACCTAACAACAATCCTCTTTTTCATCAGAAGTCCCATTTTTAAGTACATTTGAAGCACTCTTAAGCAGATTCACTGTGAGTACTTTTTCCTCTTCTCCACATTTGAGAAGAAATGCCCATCCGTTGCAATGCAGCATATAGTCAGACCACTCTGGTTCAAGGTCCAACTGGGCTATGCACAGGCTGTGTGACCTTGGATATGTCATTGGCCCTCTCTGATCCTTGGTCACCTCACTGAAATTTGAGTGGCCTGTAGCCTTCTCTTTTGCAAAATCATGGGCTGAGTCAACGTTCGATTTATCTCAAAGCCACAGGCTTCCCTCATGGCCTTTGAATGCACTAACACAAAGCAGATTCACAGCATCAGCAACAGGATCGTGACATCCTCCCCCCGTGCTTTTTCGCTGGTCTATCTGAAGACCAGGAGAAGGACGTGGCAACCCACTCCCAAGGCAATCCCAAAACAGTAGGCCATTGAAAACCCTATGAGGGTCGCTATGAGTCGGACATGACTCCACGGCACCTAACAACAACAACATCTGAAGACCAGGGAGGGAAGGTGAAGGAGCCTAGGTCAACAGCAAGTTTGTCGCAGAGCTGGGACTATGTCCAAGGGATCTGAGCCTGGGATGATCTCCCACGCCATCACCTTCCATCCCGCTCACTCGGAAGCGTTCCCGCTTTGCCAAACGCATTTCACAGGCTCGAGGCCAGAGGCAGTCTGCGTATTTTAGAAAGACTCTGTCTCAAAATAAAGGTAAAAGATGGGTTGAGGGTGCAGCTCAATGGCAGAGCACTTGCAAAAGTATGCATGAGGCCATGGCTTCAACCCCCAAGTACTGAAAACAACAAAAACAAAAACAAAAAACAAAGCATTCCCATTCTATGAAGAGGCCTCTGTTCCTCTTCCCAAACATGACTCGGACACCCCATTGCCTTCCAGTTTCCACAGCGCTCATGAGCAAGGCTGGCTAAACCTAGACATCATCTTAGAAGAGAGTTTAGATGTCATTTGTGCATTTGCCCAGGGATGAGATATAGCTGGATGTGGCGCAGGCACAAGGGGTTAAGGACAAAATGGAAAGTAAGTTCTACAGAGAGCTTTGTTCAACTCTCTGAAGGGAAAGAAGTGGTGTACACAGGAATTTAAATGATTTCCACAGAGCACCTGGGGCCGTTCAAGTAGACAGTCCATTTTCATACTCATCAAAGACTTTTATGTCGGTTATAGTTGACAAAAAAATGGATCTCGTGAAGGACAGAGTTGCCCAACCCAAGTGTCCCATCAGAGAAGTCAAGCCAGAGCCAAATTCCTGTCTGAGCTCTGATTTAAAAAGTAGGAGGTTTTGTTGTTAGGTGCCATCGAGTCGGTATCCGACTCATAGTGACCCTCATAGGGTTTTCAATGGCTGACTGTTTCGGGATTGCCGTGGGAGTGCGTTGCCAGGTCCTTCTCCCATTTTTGCGGTGCTGGGAATCAAACTCAGGACCTCAGAGACTGCAGCACAGCGCTCTACCCACTGAGCTAAATCCCAGCCCAAGAGGTTTTGTAGCTATAGAAAATATTGAACCCGCTGAGGATGTTGATGATGGTGATGATGTTGATGCTTATGGTGATGATGAAAATGTTAAGAAAAACAGTGATGAAGCGGGCAAGAGTATGGTAATAATGTAAATAAAGGTTATTTCTATTAAAAAATGTGAAGGAAGAGAGCCTGACATTGGGTGGGAAGTGTGTAAGAGCCTGGCCACATCTACGATTTTCCACATCCCCTGCGATTCTGTGACTTGTATGTAGTTAAGTGAAACAGCAAATCTTGAGTCAGATCAGCAGCAGGTCAGATTCAGTAGACAGGAACTACACGATCTTGGTGGGATTATTTATGTTCTCTGGGCCTTTTTTTTTTTTTGGAACACTAGAATATGGTGATAAAATATCCATCACGCAGAGTGGTGGGCAGAATTAATATTTTTTAATTTTGTAAAGTACCTTGTCCTAACTCCAGGCATATAAGAATCACTCAGCAAATATTAATCCACCTTTGATAAAAGATGAAAGAAAATGATGGGTGTTAACCTAGAGTGTGGATGGCCAAAAGGCCAAAATCACTTGAATGGCATTGATAATGGACCTTTTGAGAATCATACACTAGAGCTTTGCCTTATGGCTGTAGAAAGACAATAGGGACTGTCTCTATGTCCTCTTGATGAGATGTCAGATGGGTTTAGGTCCACCCCCACCCTCAATATGCCTAGACTTCAGCCTGCTAAAGAGCCTGTTCAGGTCTTGGCCGATTTTGTCCAAAGTTGGATTCCAACCAAGCTGCTCACCCATTCATTCATTCATCCAACAGGCTCTAAATCACCGCTTCCCATGCACTCAGCTCCATTAAGCACAGGGGATGCATGAGTAGGTGTAACCCAGAGCTGGCCTGGCTCTGGGGCACGAGGGAGGACACAGGTGTGGTGTGGTGAGAAGCACAGTGTGGTGCATCAGGAGCCGAAATGGAGGTGCACACAGACCCAGGGGTGGGCTGGCGCTTTCTGGAGCAGGCGATATGCAGACAGGGAGGACAACTGGTGAAGGGTGTCCATGCCATAGCCTAAGAGCAGTAGGAGTAAGAGCTGTGCGCTCTTTTACGGGGAAGGCTGGGTGGTAACAGGAGAGACTCTGGCCCTGCTCTCCACTAGGTGTGTGGACAAAGCCCAGAAGTCAAAGGTGAATAGGAATGGGCTGGAAGAGTGAGTGGACAGAGAGAAATGAAAGGTAAGTTAAGCAAAGGGAGTTTTCTTTAGTAATATAGCATATTGTTGTTGTTAGATGAGGTTGATTCGGTGTCCGACTCATAGCAACCCTATGTACAACAGGTGAAACACTACTATCAGTGCTTTTCTGCTATCATAGGGTTTTCAATGGCAGACTGATTTTTGGGAGTGGGTTGCCAGGTCCTTCTCACAGACCTACAGCACCTGGTGTTCCCAGGCGGTCTCCCATGCAAGGACTAACCAGGCTTGACCCTGCTTAGCTTCCGAGATCTGTCGGATCGGACGCCACAGTGGTATGGCTGCAGAGATCACGCTTATTGGGCTTGAAGCTGCAGTCTGAAAACAGAGCCACCACCTCTTCCCAAAGCCCTTGCTGTCAGGGTCTTCGCAAATTCAAGACACTGATTTGGAGTCTGGTTCAACTCAGACCTGTCATTCCAGCACATCTTTGTCAAATTCCAATTCTTTTAACTGTGTAGAGCCATCCTGGACCTAGTAGACCAGAGGACCCTGGAGGACATAGAGGCGTCCCATCCTTCCGTCCATCCATCCCCACCTCCTCCACCTCCAGCAAAAGCCAGGCACGCAGTAGATGCTCAGGAAGCTGCTGAAGGAAGCCCCTCATTCTGACTCCCAGCACGGGGCGTCCCCCGGCGTCCCAGGCTGTCGGTGCCTCCAGCAGCTAATAACTGTGTGTGCTGCCACGGACTCTGCCTCCGCAGTCCCTGGTCCCTGCCTCACTCGATCCTCCTCCGTCCCAGGCAGGAGTCACGGCAACTGCTCAGTTGTAGAGATGAGGCTGAGATGGAAGGAGGTCCTAAAACTTGCCTAACTAAGGTCCCCCCAGGCATAAGCACTGCCAAGAACTTCAGCCTAAAGCTGCCTGACCCCCGACCCCAGTCTCTCTCCTGCCACATGCTAATCCTGCCCACAATTTGTCATCTTCTAGGTATGTGCTGGGAGAAGGACCCGGCAACCCACTCCCCAAAATCAATCCGCCATTGAAAACCCTATGAACAGCAGAGAAGCACTGACAATAGTGTTTCGCCTGTTGTATGTAGGGTCGCTATGAGTCGGACACCGACTCGATGGCACCTAACAACAACAGGGATGTGCTTGAGGAGTGGAGCCACAGCCTCTTCAACCTCATGGGCTTATTTCTCTCAAACCATGGTAAAATAAATAAATAAATAAATAAATAATAAAAAACCTAGAAGGCAAGAAAGGAGACAGACTCAGACCCATGTGAAAGCCACCAAGAGGGCCAGAGAACTAAGGGCCAAGGAACAGGGGGCCCAAGGCTCACTTGGATGACACGTAATTAAGACGAGTTCTTTTTCTCTTATCGCTTTTTTTTCTTTATCATGGCTGTACTATTGGCTCGTGCTGTCTAAAGAGAAAATAGTTAATTGGTTTATTTAGCCAACTATAGATGTATTCAGTATTATTCTTCATCCTGTGAATTAAATTAAATAGTTTATTTACCCCTATGCAATTCATTCAGTTCATTTAATTTAATTTCATAGTTATAATATGGGGAACAAACTAACTAGATTTCTCCCTTTGGGATGGAAATGGGCAAATATTTTGGTTCTGAATTAACAAGCAGCAAAGCTGATATTTATAATAAATCATCCATTGTTAGCCATCCTGATAATTATTCCGTGAATGGTCTAAAACAGACATGGGCACGTAATAGACACATTGTTGGCTTTTACTGCTGTTTAGTTCTTTGTGCTAATGAACAATCTAAACAGAAAACCCAGAGACGATTTCTGAGTGAATAGATTTGTCTCACAGACGCGTGTTGGGCACCTACGATGCACCTGGTATCGTGGAGCCGCTTCTAACGTGTCACGTTGACTCATGCTTAAAACATGCCTGTGTCCCAGCTCCTAGGTGTCCAAGCCCCTGAGAAGCCCCATCTTCCCAGCTTTAACACCTGCCTGTGTTCTGGGCATCACACTTGCCCTGCAAATTTCCTATAAACATTGTTGTTGTTGTTGTTAGGTGCTGTCGAGTCAGTACCCAACTCATCGTGACCCTACATATAACAGGTGAAACGCTATTGTCAGTGCTTCTCTGCTGTTCATAGGGTTTTCAGTGGCAGATTAATTGGGAGTGGGTTGCCAGGTCCTTCTCCCAAGCCTACAGCCCCTGGTGTTCCCTGGCGGCCTCCCATCCAAGGACTAACCAGGCCCAACCCTGCTTAGCTTCTGAGATCTGATGGGATTAGATGCCACAGGGCTACAGCTGCAGGCTCCCATAAACATCAGCAACGCTAAATGACTTGCAAAGCATGACGCGCCAAGCTTCGCCATGACTGTGGCCATTACTTCCTCTGCTTCTTCCGCTCCAGCCTCATCCCCCCTCCCTGGTGATCTCTGATGCACTTAGTTGTTTGTACTCTGCTCTAGCCAGAATGCCCCAAAATGTCAAAGGCAGAGTTGGCCCCACCGCCCTTCACAGAGTAACCAAGGTCTATTGAGCTTGAAAACCATCACCCCTGATGCAAACGGCCTTCTGGCCACTGTCAGAGTGTGACTTTGGCCACTTGTGGACCAGGAAAGGAGCCTGCCTCCACCTCTCTCACCTGCGGTTCCCACATCCCTAAAATGGGGAGGACAATATCACCTGCGAGAGGCGTTTGTTTTGAGGATTAATGGAGGTTACAGTGTGTAAAGGGGCTGGGGTTTAGCTCAGTTGGTAGAGCGCTGCTCTACAGTGTCTGAGGTCCTGAGTTCAATTCCCAGCACTGCAAAAATGGGAGAAGGATGTGGCAATCCATTCCCAAGGCAATCCTGAAACAGTCAGCCATTGAAAACCCTATGAGGGTTGCTATGAGTCGGACTCGACTCGACGGCACCTAACAACAACAACAACAACAGTGTGTAAAAGATTAAACCACAATATCCATAAAAGGAAACCTCCGACAAATATTAATTCTAATTTTCTGCCTTCTAGATTATGAGCTGCCAGAGACTCAAGACTCTGTCTTATTTTATCTCTGGATTCCCAGTGAATAGCACGGTGCTTCGCACAGAATTATTTTTTCTTTCATAGACGCACATTCCATGATTGGTGAACGTCATTGGAGAATTTCAGGCGACATTTTTGCTGCACCCAGGCAATGGAAAAGCAGAGGAGAGAAGAAATGACAACTCTGTTCTCTGAGGAGCACGAAAAACTTCGGCCAAAGTGCCCTTCGATGGTCTCGCTGGATCTTAGGAGAGCCAGCTGCTTTGGGGAACATACTAGATCTGCCACCAGCAACTAATATCAGCTGGGGGAGAGATTTTGCCGGGAAGTACAGACTCCCACTGAAAAGATGCGAAGCCTGTGGGTTTCCCAGTGCTCCAGCCCTGGCCACCTAATGAGAACAAGCCCCTGTGCGGGAAAAGGAGAGCTTCCTAAGGAAGCAGAGTCACAAAGAAGGGACGCTTAGAGCCTGGCACATCCCCATTAGGATCTCGACTCTATTACCACATGCATCACCTGGGCCAGCCATGCCCTCCTTTGGGTCCCAGATCCCCTCTGGGAAAGCAGGTGCTGGGAGGTGAGTGTGGGGGTGGCCACTGGCCTGGGAGACCTCTTCTCTGTAGTCCCAGGATATGTGGTCAGGGCTCCCAACCACGAGTTCTGCCCAAGTCTCAGTTGGAAACATGGAGAAGGCAGTGTTCAAGTTCTAGCGTGAGGACCTCAACCGCGCCTCAATGCAGACTCTGGAAAGTGCGAGGCGGGAGGTTCCCAACCTCCACTGCAGACTCCCTCACTCCCACACTCCAGGTGTGGCATCCAGGCCTCCCTAGGACCTGAAACCAATGACCCTGTACATTGGGCCTTAATGATTCTGCCTCTGTAAATCACCAGTGGCGTACTTTTCAGGAATAGTATCCATTTCTGATACCTGGAAATGGCCCACTCTTATTTTGTTGTTGTTGTTAGATGCTGTCAAGTCATGTCCGATTCATAGCAACCCTCATAGGGTTTTCAATGGCTTATTGTTTCAGGATTGCCTTGGGAGTGGATTACCACATCCTTCTTCCGTTTGTGCGGTGCTGAGAATCGAACTCAGGACCTCAGAGACTGCCAAGCAGCGCTCTAGCAACTGAGCTAAATCCCAGCCTACTCTTATTTTGGGGAGCTACTATGTGTTCAGTCGGCCTTCCTAATAGTTCCTCATCTTCTGCTCATGCTCAGAGAGGTGACGGAAGGTTGCCATATTTATTTAGGACCCTACCTTGAGCTGAAGTTCCCATTGTTTTCTGAATGTAATGGAGTCATCATATCCATCTCTGGATTGTTCTGAAAACTAAGTGAGATAAATGCACTGGAAAGCACAAAACATCTAAAATGTAGCAAAAAGTCATTATTCTTTTGTACATTGTAGCAAAACTCCATGGATTCAGCATCAACGAGAGAAATTAAGATTAATTGGGGAAAACACAGATTTCTGTGGACAGGAGCGTTACAAGAAGCCCCATGATGGAGGGGCTCTTGGGAAATGACTTTAGGAAAAGCAGCAAATTGGAGCACCTCCTGGGGATGCTAAATACACAACCACGCGTTCCAGGCTGCAAGAAGCCCTGCTATCAAGACACTGACCTAACTTTTTTTAGACGCGTATTTACAAAACATTGCTCATGAAGACTTCTTTAATATAGTGACTAATGATGCCCAAGAATGAGCAAATCGGGCACTCATTAAGGAATCTTGATTTTCTAAAAAGACCAAATTACCCTAAATGGGTCTTCACTAATCCCAGACACTGTACAAGGAATAAACCTCAGTTTAAGACAGTTCCAAAACATCATAATGAAGGGCCCTATTAAAATAATTAAAACCCAAAATAAGCTTGCTTTACTTAATAACATATCATAAATAAGAACTACTTTCACACTTCGGACTTATCCAAAATATCAATAAACAAGTTGAAGGCCTACTATGGGAACAGCTAATGAGACTGAGGATCTTTTAAGTCGAATGGATGTATGTCTCCACATGAGTTTGAATGTGAATTCCAACTTCATTTATGCTCAGGCTTATTTTCTGTAAAATGAGAATGATACCAAGTACAACGGCCTGTTATAAACATCCTGTCACTGAATGAATACAAGTTTCCTTTTGCTGTAGCCACAGCCCCCAGCCCTGGAGATATGGAACCCACCAAATGAGAACCTTCTGCATCACCTTACAAACTAAGAACCTTTAGTGATGAAAGAAATTCTGCTTTCTACATTCAAATCGTACATTAAATATTACAATTCCAGCTGGCAGCTCCCAGAATCTTAGAGCTAAAAAAGGTCTAATCAGTGATTTAATTCAAGCTTCTCAATTCGGGGGTAAAGAGATTGAGGTTCAGTGACAACCCATGATTTGTCCGAGGTCAGAAGCAGGTGAAATGAGAACATCGTCTCCCCGGCTCCCCGCTCAATAATTTTTCGAGACACCACGATGCCTCTCTTTGGGTGAAAGAAAAGTAAATCTGAGTTCAAGCAAGACCCCCAGGGTTTAAAAGAGCCAAGAGTTTCAAAACTTCTGCTTTCCTTGTGCAGATTGTAAAACACAAAAGGGAGACATGAATCACTTCCCACCTTCACGCATGTCACAGTGTCCCTTCCGTGTCTTTCAATGGATGGGATGTTTGCAGTGATGGGACAGCCTGGAAAGAAAGTGGACATTTGCTTCTTATCCAATGCCACTGTCCCTTAGCTAGTGTCTCCTCTAGAAGCTGGTCCTGGGGAGGGCCACATCCTCGGGGCTTGTGTCTATCACCTGGAAGTCCACCATATCTGCACGTGCGACACCTCTGGGCATTTTTAGAAGGTTTGGGGGTAGGGAGGCAGCCAAAATATTCCACTGCACGGCAGGCACTGCCTCACGTCAGAGTGCTGGAAAAGAGAGAGGGAGGAGAAGATTGAAGAGCAGCCGGCAGACGGACATGGCGAACGCGCCATCCGGGGCCTGGAGAGCAAGACCGCGCACCGGAAGTCCCATGGGTCTCCACGGACCCGCACCGACTCCAGATCTGCACAGCAGAGGGCTGAAGCCCTGGGCTGGGGTTGCTCTGAGGCCCGCGTGGGGCTCCAGTTCAACCAGGGCTGTGGCAGAGCCAAACCACGAGGGGTCAGAGAGAGACACAGGTTGGGAAGGAAGCTGGGGCCCCGCTGGCCACAGCCTTAGAAACTGGCTCCGAGGTACACAAAGAATTATGACATAGTTTCACACCTTGCCTGGCTCTTGTATTTGGTGGGTCCCAAACATCCCCATGGGCTGGCACAATTACGCTCTAACATTGCACAGATGGGAAACTGAGGCTCTGGAAGGCCACCTCGCTTGTGAACCAATGGAGCTAGGATTTGCCTCCAGAGCTTCTCAGACCATCTCTAAGGGGCCTTTCTTACATGCAGGGTGGACGTCCGATCTGACGTGGAACCTTGGGTGGATGGGAAGATCAATGTGAAATGGCCTGGAGTAGGGGTCAACGAAGGCAAAAGGCCAGAGGGTAAGTACTTTAAGCTACGTGGACTTTGTGGGCCTTGTTGTTTTCATTATTCATTTGTTTGGTTTTCTTAACCTGATAGAAATATTCTCTACTGGAGGACTATTAAAGACAGGCCAAAGGCTGGACTTCGCCACTGGCTATGGTTTGCTGACCCTCGTACCAGAGCCTGATTTGTGGGAGCCGCTCAGAATGTGGCCGGATTATCCAAGGTATGGGCCTGGGTGGGATGGAAAAGAAAGACAGAGAACCAATGCTACAGAGCCAAGAAGAGGCGGGGATGGGCAAGGAGGCCCAGAAGCTGCAGGACAGGGCGGCCTCCCCTGGGCTTGGGAAGCCCCAGTGCCCATCTCTCACCATGCCTCTCCCCACCAGCCCCTTCTTACCAGGGCCTGAAGGCCAGAGCCAAAGGCCATGGTCATTAGTGCAAGCCAGAATAAAACCCCCTCTCACTGGACTGGCGCATCAGAAAGAGGCTGTGACAAGACTGGAGGACCCAAGAGGAGTCAGCCAGGCCACTCCAGCAGGGACACAGCTGATGTTTGCACCCCATAGATGGACAACCAGGGTGAGAGGAAATATCTAGGGAAGCTCTGAAAGCCAAGAGAACATGAGAGGTAACAAGCAGCTTAACCCCAACCCACGTCGAGGCAACACCAAGGGTGTGCCATGCCCTGCCTTGTGTAACGTTCCACCAAGGTCCACCCGGGACTAAGTCTAAGCATCCCTACCACGGCCACAGAAGTAACGGCGGCTTAGCCAACAAAACCACGTGGCACAGAGGGACAGTGCCCGGCCCTGCTCTGCTGCCCCAGCCATTTCCCAGCAGTGAGTCCCCAGGAAACATATTTCCTCCCCTCAGCCTCAGTTTCCTCTCTGTAAACAAAGATCTTTATGGTAATGTGAAGGGGAGGGCTCAACCAAGCCTGAGGCCAGTGACAGGCACCAGGATCCGTCCGTGGTGGTGTTTTGGGGGTTGCTACACACAGTCAGGGCTGGGATTTAGCTCAGCTGGTAGAGCGCTGCGCTGCAGTCTCTGAGGTCCCGAGTTCAATCCCCAGCACCGCAAAAATGGGAGAAGGACTTGGCAACCCACTCCCAAGGCAATCCCAAAGCAGTCAGCCATTGAAAACCCTGTGAGGGTTGCTATGAGTCAGATACGGACTCGACGGCACCTAACAACAACAACAACAACACACAGTCAGCTGGCCAGTGATAGAGCCAAGACCTGCATCCTGATAGATCATGAACTGATAGACCTGACAGATCAGATCAGAGAGAAAAATAAATAGAAGTGAAGCCTACTCTAAGTGTCTACATTTCCTCCTGTGGAAAATGAAGCAAACTGTCCTTTCAGTCTTCAGGAAAGGATGAGGTAAGATAACTGTCAGCTAGCGTACTTTTCCAAAGCAAAGGCTGTCCATGCCTGGCTTCTTCTTGTTGTTGTTACGTGCCATCAAGTAGGTATTTGACTCATAGAGACCCTGTGTACAATAGGCCAAAACACTATTGTGAGTGCTTCTCTGCTGTTCATAGGGTTTTCAATGGCGGATTGATTTCTAGGAGTGGGTTGCCAAGTCCATCTCCCAAGCCTACAGCACCTGGTGTTCCCAGGCGGTCTCCCATCCAAGTACTAACCAGGCCCAACCCTGCCTAGCTTCCGAGATCTGACAGGATGGGATGCCACAGGGCTACAGCTGCAGGCTTCCTGCCTGGCTTAGGATGACTAGAACATGTCAGGGAGGCTGCTGTTTTGGGTGTGTGAGGATGGTGTGAACTGGGTGAGATGGGGAAGGGGGTCCACATGGGCAGGAGGCTCCCGTGTCCAGGACCTTCACATATTTCAACCCCATACAGATGAGTATTCCATGTGGTGGGATTTTGTTTTTTTCTGTGTTTTTCAGAAAAATCTGAATTGCAGAAGAATGAGAAACCACAGCCAGGGTCACACAATCAGCAGGTAGTATCTGACTTGACAATCCTGCTCTGTGTGCTAGATCAGGATATAAGCTACTTTTTTGGGGGGAGGGGGGGTACAGGGGTTTGAACCTAGGGCCTCACGTTTGCATGCTCTGCAAGTGCTGGACCACTGAGCTGCAAGCCCCCCAAGCCCATTTTTTTTTTTTTTTTTTTTTTACTTTTTGAGACAGGGTCTCGCTAAGTTACGCAGACTGCCTCTGGTCTCAAACTTGCGATCCTCCTGCTTCCGCCTCCGGAGCCGCTGGGATTACAGGCGTGCGCCACTGCGCCCAGTGCCCAGGATGTAAGCAACTATTGAAAAGGGCAGTGGAAAAGATGCCCAAGAGGTAGAGACCCTGGAAAGGAAGGCCAATCTCATCTGCGAGCCCGGCCTCTTGCACGCACCTCTTCCCCCGCTCTACCTTTGGATAATGAGCTCTTTATTGTCACCCAGCTCTGTGTGTGTGTGTCAGGGGAGGGCCCAAGCAGCATCATCTATGTGGCAGACACCCTGGGGTAGGAAGGAGGATGGCTGCTCAGGCTGACAGTTGGCAAAAGTTCTCCCCTTGCAGTGAAATATGTGCTTGTCACATGATCGGGAGAGCGCTGGGGATCCAGCGGGGTGGCGAGAGCGGAGAATCTGATAAGGGAAAGCATCTGGGGACATCTCAGAGCTTGAGCCTCCCCCCATGCATCCCCCTGCAGCGTCTCGGTCTTTCTCTCCGGCTAGGCCAACAGCAAAAATCCTCCCCTGTTCCTTAGGCCAGGCACCCATGACAACAAGGCTCCAGCTTCACAGTGCTTAAGGCGCGTTTGTGGACCTCATTAAAAATATAGCAGTTCCTTCTTATTCGCAGAGGATACATTCCAAGACCCCCAGGGGATGTTGAATCCACAGATAGTACCAACTGTTTTCTCCTACACATCCACAGCTATGATAAAGTGGAATCTATGAAGCAGGTATAGTAAGATAGTTAAAACAATAGCTAACAACAAAATAGAACGTTTATGAGACTACACTCTGATAGAAGTATTACTTTCACCTTTTCAATTGAAGGAAGCACTTTATGTATTCTCTTTCACATATCAGATTTATCAGCATCACTACTCTTGCACTTCTGGGCTGTTATGAAGTAAAATAAAGATGGCTTAAACCCAAGCACAGTGATCACACTACGCTCAGTCTTGTAACCAGGACTGCTACTGAATGACTAATAGGCAGGTAGTGTATACCGCATGGATACACTGGACAAAGGGAGTGACCTGTCATAGAGGAAATGTCAGGTACAAGATCTATCCAGACAGGGATCATTAGAATTCAGAAGAGGATTGGGAGAGAGATGCATGTCATCGGGAATCATTTGGATGTATAGCGAAGATATTAACTTAAACCATGGAACCATCTTAGTTATTAGGGAATGTAAACTAATAAAAGGCAAGGAGAGATGGGAATGAAAGAGAATGGAAAGGAAAGGAAGAGAAAGGAAGGGAAGAATAAGAGAAGGAAGGGAAGGGAAGGAAAGAGAGTGGAAGGAGAGGGAAAAGGATAGGAGGGGAGGAGACAGGAAGGGAGAGGACGAAAGATAGAAGAAACTGGCAAGTTGAGAGATTCAGAGATGGAGGAACAAGCTTGGGAGAGTCTTAGGCTAAGTGGTAGATGGAAAAAGATAGTAAAACAAAAACAAAAACCTCGAGCTCAAGGCAAAGCTGGACTAAGCTGGAGGCCAAGAGAAATCCAGTTATCAGACTGGACTCCATATTATGAAACCCTACAAAAGCTTTGTCAGGCTTTGCTTCTGGAGGGAGTCATTATTAATTATAGACAATCAGATACATTCTCCCTTAAATTTACACAGCTGAACAGGCTAATGGTAATTTATAGAAGGCCTCCATGGTGGCAGGCACCTTATACATATCGTCCATAAGAATGACACCGCACGGCCAGGTGTGGTGGCGCACGCCTGTAATCCTAGCCGCTCGGGAAGTGGAGGCAGGAGGATCACAAGTTCGAGACCAGAGGAAGTCTGTGTAACTTAGCAAGACCCTGTCTCAAAAAGTAAAAAAAAAAAAAAAAAAAAAGGCTGGGGGTGCAGCTCAGTGGTCTAGCACTTGCAAAGCGTGCAAGTGTGAGGCCTTGGGTTCAACCCCTAGTACCGAAAAAAAAAAAAATGACACCGTATCAATTGCTTCCTATTGGCAAGTTAAGGTGCTTAGCCTCTCATGTTGTTGTTGTTAGGTGCTGTGGAGTCGGCATCCGACTCATGTTGTTAGGTGCTGTCGAGTCAGTATCCGACTCATAGCAACCCTGTGTACAACAGGGGAAACACTATTGTCAGTGCTTCTCTGCTGTTCATAGGGTTTTCAATGGCAGATTGATTTTTGGGAGGGGGTTGCCAGGTCCTTCTCCCAAGCCTACAGCTTCTGGTGTTCCCAGGCATTCTCCCATCCAGGTACTAACCAGGCCCGACCCTGCTTAGCTTCCGAGATCTGACAGGATCGGATGCCACAGGGCTACGGCTGCAGGCTAGCCTCTCATATACATTGTTTAATCCTAACAGCAGACCTGTATGGTGGGAATTGTTATCCACACTTTTCAGATTAGGGTAAAAACTGCGGGAGGGTTTAAGAGATTTATCCACACTCATGCAACTACGTGTTGGACCTGTCATGAAAACCCAGTTCCCCAGCTCCTTCCTGCTTGTGAGCAATGGAAAAGATCGAATTCCCAGTGAGCATAGATTTGAGATGGAGAAATTCAGCTACGCAGAGGCAAAAGTACTCATTCCCTTGTGGCTGAACCAGTGGAGGCTTTGGAAGCCCATCCCTTCCTCCCGCAGGATGGACAAGCCCAGCCCTGCCAGGGCCCCACAAGCTTTGCCGGCCTTGGCTAAGTTGTGCATGATGCTGGATCGGCTACCTGAGAGCATCACCCGCCTGATTTATGGGTGTGTTTGTTGTGCCTAGAACATAAATCTCCACCCGTAGGATATTTCAGCCGTGGTATTTATTGACCAAAGACAACTTTTATGTTTAAAACTGTTTTGAGATTCTGCCAGATAATCACTATGGAATAGTTGAGAAAACACAGCATCCTCAAGTAGGTGAAATTCTCCAAGTAGGTGATTTTGTTGCTGGGGGAAATCGCTTCCCTGTCTATGATTCTATGGCCCTTTTTGTTTTGTTTTGTTTTGCTTTGGAAGAACAGGCAGAGTCTTCATATCTGTGTCTTTCCCACCTCACACATTCATCAAGGGAAAACCGAGAAGAGAAATTGTCAGAAGACGTTTCCCTTGGGGCGTAGAAAACTTTTGATTTCTTTGAACCAGAACTTTCATCCAAGAGCGTCTCAGAAGCAGTCAGGTGGCAGAACACCTGGAAACGAACAGCAAAACATAGATACTTTCAGTGTAGAAAACCAAAGGTACAAATGTGTGCTCAGGCTGATACTGACACCAGATTCTAGAGTGGACGAGCTAAGACTTGGAAGAACACTACTGAGGAAAAGGGGTGGGATTTAGCTCAGTTGGTAGAGCGCTGCACTGCAGTCTCTGAGGTCCTGAGTTCAATTCCCAGCACCACAAAAATGGGAGAAGGGCCTGGCAATCCACTCCCAAGGCAATCCCGAAACGGTCAGCCATTGAAAACCCTATGAGGGTCGCTATGAGTAGGACACGACTTGACGGCACCTAACAACAACTGCAGGTAAGGAACACTCCCCTTGCACTTCTTTTAGGACAGATCTGTTGGTTCTTTTGGCAGTCCATGGTATATTCAATAATCATCTCCAGCACTGTAATTCAAAAGCATCAATTCTTCTCCTGTCTCCCTTGTTCAATGTCCAGCTTTCACAACCATACAATGCGACTGAAAATACCATGGCATGAGTCAGATGCACCTTTGCCTTCAATGCGACATCTTTACTTTTCAATACTCTAAAGAGATCTTTTGCCACAGCTTTTCCCAAAGCAATGCGTCTTTTGATTTCTTGACTGCTGCTTCCATGGGTGTTGATTATAGAGCCAAGTAAAGCAAAATCTTGGACAGCCTCAATCTTTTCTCCATTTATTGTGAAGTTGCGTGCTGACCCAGTCGTAAGGATTTTTGTTTTGTTGATGTGGAGTCGCAGCCCATACTGAAGGCTATGTTCTTTGGTTTTCATCAGTAAATGTTTTAAATCCTCTTCACTTTCAGCAAGCAGAGCAGTGTCATTTACATGACGCAGGCTGTTAATGAGTCTTCCTCCAATCCTGATGCCACATTCTTCCTCATAAAGTCCAACTTCTCAGATTATTTGCTCAGCATAGAAATTGAAAAGATATGGTGAAAGTATACAGCCCTGATGCACACTTTTCTCAACTTTAAACCAGGCAGTGTTTCCTTGTTCTATTCGAACAACTGCCTCCTGGTTCACATACAGATTCCTCATGAGTACAATTAGGTGCTCTGGTATTCCCATTTTTTGGAGTGTTATCCTAGAAGAAGTGCAACCAGAGTGCTCCTTGGAAGACATAACGGTTAAGACTGCGTCTTACATATTTTGGATATGTACTCAGGAGAGATCAATCACTGGAGAAAGACATCATGCTTGGGAGAGCGGCAGGTCAACAAAAAAAGGCAAACCCTCCACCAGATGGATTAACACAATGTCTGCAACAATGGGATTAAACATAAATAAGATGATGTGCCTGGTACAGAATCGGGGAGTATTTTGATCTGTTGTACACAGGGTCACTATGAGTGGGACTCAACTTGACAGCACTTAACAACAACAACAACAACAACACTGGAGGAAAAGCAAAACCTCCAATCAATTAGCTTTGTGACTCCTGTGTGCCTCTGTGTGTGGCTGTGTAAATTTGGAAAATGCAATGAATGATCGATATTAATGGTGGAATGTCTCTGTGGTTTGTATGTGGCATAAGCATTCCCCCCCCCAGGAATCATGTGTGGGAAGCTTTGTCCTCAGTATGGTGATATTGAGAGTGGTGGGACCTTTTGGGAAGTCATTAGCTCACTGGGAACACCAGTCTAGGAAGAGATTAACATCGTTTTAAAGTCCACCCCTCATATTCTGATTTCCTTTTCTTGCCATGTAATCTCTCCATCTTGTATTTGCCCCCACCATTGTGAATGCATCCAGCACCATGCCCTTGAACCTCCATAACTGTAAGCTAAATAGACTCTTTTTTATAAAGTTATCCATCCTCAGGTATTTTGTTACAGTAATAGAAAGCTAATATAGTCACCTTACTCATTGTAAAGAAAAAGTGTTCCTAATTGGAACATAGTTAGAACCCCTCATTTCAGATACATGTTCCAAAAATTCCCAAGTCTATAGGGCTCAGGGAAGTCTGAGAGAAGTCAGTGTCAGAAAATACAGAAATCATCAAGTCACACTAGGAAGTTGGGGACCTGAAGAGCAGGTGTTTGTTTTAAAGAGATATTCGTTCTATAGGTTATGCTTCTATAGCTGTGTTGGCACATGAACCTAATTTTTGTTGATCTTCTGTTATCTGGATAGAAGCTTATTTATTGTGGCAGATCTGGGTTTTAAATGTTTATTTATATTTTTTAAATAAAACATGGCAGAGGCCAAACAAAACACATCTGTGAACCAGACTTGACAAGGTTGGACTATTTCTGTGATTCAGCAGACTGGAACACTTTTGACAATTACTATTCTGTGTGGTAAGATATTGGTCTGTGACCTGTGGTCAGGGTCCAAAATCCAAGGCTTTGAGAAACCAAAAGAGTCTGTAGGACCTGAGCCTCCATCCTGCCTCCACCATGTCCCCTCGTGAAGCCCTGGCCTGTCCTTTTTCCTGTTTTTTTGACCCTGGACTGTTCCATGGGTGCCACCCCTCATTTTTGCTCCACGTGGGTACTGGGTTTGATGCTTAGTCTACTGGCATTGGTGGCATTTATCTGAAATGATGGTTTCCAATTATGTTCCAATTAGGAATATTGTTTTTCTTTACAATGAGTAAGGTGACTCTATTAGTTTTCTATTACTGTAACAAAATACCTGAGGATGGATAACTTTATTTTTAAAAAAGGTCTATTTAGCTTGCTGTTATGGAGGTTCAAGGGCATGGTGCTGGCTTCTCATGGTGACAGTAGCTGTTCTACTGAATCCCTGTCACCTCTGCATTTAGAGCTCAGCTCTTCACCGCATCATCCCGCCCAGTCTTCCCTTGAGGTGGTTGCTGTCATCACCTTTATCTCTCGGATCAGAAGCTCAGAGAGGCTGAAACGCAAGCCCAGTACCACCCACCTGGGAAAGGACACCTCGAGGGTTCAAACCCATTTTGTGGCTCTGCAGAGCCCAGGCTCACAGCTATCTGTTGGGGATTCCTAAAAAGGACCCCCTAATTAGGGTCTCTCTGACCAGCCTGAGGGACTGACCTCTGGCTGACCCAACAGCCACATTCTACTCACTCCTTTCTCCCCCACCCACTGAGTGACCAAATATGGCCCCTGACTGGCTAGACCATGTCATAACCACCTCTACCTTGATTGGTCACCCCAAGCCTCCTGATTGGCTCCTAAAGGAACACATATGATTGGATCCCTTTCACACCTTTTCCACCAATCCCATATGCACCCCAAAATCACCCTATTTGAATAACTGTCCCACCCTGATTGGCTGCTCCCAGGACACACCCCCTTCCAGGAGGCTACATAAACAGGCTCCTGACCCCACCTTCACCCTTCACTGTTCTCCACTTGCTGTCCGGACCCCATCACCTTGATCCAGCGCTCCCCAATCCTGTGGCAGACTACAATCAAGCTGGCAAGTCAGGCCCAGGGGCCCTGAAGTGCCTAAGGCTACTAGGAAGGCATGAGTTATTGTTGTTATTGTTAGGTGTCATTGAATCAAGTCCAACTCATAGTGACCCTATGTACAGCAGATTGAAACACTTCCCGATTCTGTGCCAGGCACACGATCTTATTTATGTTTAAGCCCGTTGTTGTAAACACTGTGTCAATCCATCTGGTGGAGGGTTTTCCTCTTTTGCGTTGACCTGCCACTCTCCCAAACATGATCTCTTTCTCTAGGGATTGACCTTTCCTGACTACACGCCCAAAATATGTAAGATGCAGTCTAGCCATTCTTGCTTCTAAGGAGCACTCTGGTTGCACTTTTAGGGCAGATCTGTTGGTTCTTTTGGCAGTCCACGGTATATTCAATAGACATCTCCAGTGCCGTAATTCAAAAGCACCATAATTCAAAAGCACAAAGTGCCCTCTAATTCCTCCCAACCCTGGGGAGGAGGAGAGCAGAGAAGGTGAGCTGCGAGAGGCAAGACCAGCAGACCTCTTGTGTCTTCTTAGTAACATCTGAGCTGTAGCCTTGCTAGCTGTACCACCATTAAGGCAGCAGCCTTCTATGCTGCTGGCCTTGAGCTGCCACTTGTAAAGGGCTGCTTGCTGGTTGTCCCTCCCCAAGGGAGCAACCGAATAAACCTTCCTGTTCCTTTTTTCTATAGAAGGTCTGGACTTACCTTTATAACACAAGGGCCCATTCCTTGTATTGTCTTTCATACTTTACCCAGAGACACCCTCAGAGCAGCTGTATGGGGTTTCCTATCAACGACCCGTGACTGTGTGTCACTGCCGCTCCAGCAGGAGTGGCTAAGCCCTAGGAGCTCCGGACTTACTCTTCATAGCTTCTATCACCCTTACTAACTGCATACCCAGAATAATGTCTGCCTCCCTGGCAAGAGTATAAGTCACAGGGAAAAGGATGGAGTTGTTTACTCTTGGGTCCTTGGCACCTGCACAGCATCTGCCAAGAAAGAGAAAAGATGGGGCGAGTGAAGAAGAAAGGATTCCTTCCTCCAGACGAGCATGAGAAGTGAAGTCCTTTTATGTCTAAGTGAATTTCCTTGGCTGGAAGCTCACCGACGCACCCAGGAGACATATGGTTCTTTCCCTTGAGACTGACTGTCGCGTACATCCCTAAGCGCCGCGTCCAGGGTCATCCTACCTCCAGCCAAGTGCTGGTGTCTTTTTGAGATCTGGAAACTTCACTTTGGGAGGTGAGCTCAGCTGCTTCATCTGGGGACAGTTTTTATTTGGGTTTCATTTGCTGGTATCATCAAATCCATTGCCCCTCTTAATGGGGACAGTGTCCACTGGGCACAAAGCGTCTACTCTTCCCAGAGTTCATCTCGAGCTGGGTTGTGAGAAAGAACCACGAGAGTTGGGTATGGCGGCGCATGCCTGGCATCTCAGCACTCGAGAGGCTGAGGCTCTGGGTCACAAGGTCCAGAACAGCCTCGGCTACAGAGCCAGACCCTGCCTTCAAGAAAGAAAGAAAGAGAAAGAAAGGAAGGAAGGAAGGAAGGAAGGAAGGAAGGAAGGAAGGAGAGAGAGAGGGAGGGAGGGAGAGAAAGAGAGGGAGGGAGGGAGGGAAAGAGGAAGGGGAAGGGGGAGGGGAAGGGAAGGGAAGGAAGGAGAGAAAGAAAGAAAGAAAAACAAAGACAGGAAAAGAAAGAAAGAAAGAAAGAGAGAG
>VMDO01021997.1:0-34328 GCA_007922755.1 Pedetes capensis
GTTCAATGTCCAGCTTTCACAACCATATGATGCCACTGAAAATACCATGGCATGAGTCAGACGCACCTTCATCTTCAATGTGACATCTTTGCTTTTCAATACTCTAAAGAGATCTTTTGCCACAGCTTTTCCTAGAGCAATGTGTCTTTTGATTTCTTGACTGCTGCTTCCACGGGTGTTGATTATAGAGCCAAGCAAACAAAATTTTGAGCAATATTATATGATACTGTATTATTTCTAAAATCTGAATTTTTGTGGGATATTGTGATTGCTATTGTTGTCTTAATTTCCTTCTCTTTCTGCTCACTATTACTATAAACAAAGACTACTGATTTCTGAGTGTTGATTTTGTATACTGTTACTTTACTGAAGGACTTAATTACCTCTTACATGTTTTCTAGAGGAATTTTTGGGTCCTTTAAGTGAAAGGACATGTCATTCATGAATACAGATTATTTAACCTATTTTTTGCCTATTTATTTCCCTTTGATTTCTTTCTCTTGCCTGAATGTTCTGGCTTGGACTTCAATCCCAATATTGAATAAGAAAGGAAAGAGTGGACATATTTATCTTATTCCTGATCTTATAATAATTTCAGTTTTTCTCCACTTAATAGGATATCAGCTGCAGGTTTTTCATAGATGGTCTTTATAATGTTGAGGTATTTCCATGTTATACCCATTTTCTCTAGGACTCTAACCATGAAAGGATGTTGCACCTTGTGAAAGGTTTTCTTTGAATCAATTTGCAGGTATCTTGGTATGTTGAATTACATTCATTTATTTTTGTATGTTCAACCAGCCTTGCTTCTGTGGAAAGAAGCCCACTTGATTATGGTGTATGACCTTTTTTTTAAGTTGCAGAATTTGATTTGCCAGGATTTTATTGAGGATTTTTGTGTTAATGCTCATCAGGGAGATTGATATATAGTTCTCTTTCTTTGAAGTGTCCTTGCCTGGTTTTGTTATCAGGTTGATACTGGCTTTGTATAATGAATTTGGAAGTGTCCCTTCATTTTATATTTTATGAAATAGTTTGAAGTGAATAGGTATTAGTTCTTCTTTGGAGTTTTGATAGAATTCTTCTGTGAAATGTTGAGATCTGGGCTTTTCCTTGTTGGGAGATATTTTTATCTCTGTCTCTACTTCTGTGAATGTAATGGGTCTATTTAAATTGCTTATGTCTGTCCTCCAGGCTTAATTTTGGTAATTCATATGTGTTAAGGAACTTATCCATTTTCTCTGTATTTTTGGAGGTTTTTTTTGGGGGGGCAGAGTAAAATTTCTCAAAGTATTCTCTGATGATCTTCTGGATTTAGTTGATATTGGTTATTATGAAGTCATTCTCATGTCTAATTTTTTGAGCTTTTCTTTTCTTTTCATGAGACTGACTAAAAGGAGTGCCTATTTTATTAACCTTTTCAAAGAACCAACTCTTAGTCTAATTAATTCTTTGAATTGTCTTTTTAGTTTCTAATTGGCTAATCTCTACCTTGATCTTAATAATTTCTATCTGAGTATTCTTTTCAGGTTGACTTTTTGTTGGTTTTATTGTTTCTTCATATGTATCATTATTTATTTTGACCTTACCTAGCTTATTGATGAAGGTGCTCATGGCTATGAACTTCCCTCTGAGAGCAGCCTTTGTTGTATTCCATAAATTTTGGTAGGATATGTTTTCATCCTTCTATGATTGCAGAAATTTAACTTTTTTCTGTCTGATTTCTTTGATGACTCATTGATCATTCAGCAGTGTATTATTTAGTATCAGAGACTTTGTAACATTTCTGAGGGTTTTTTTTTTTTTTTTGCTTTTGACTCCTACTTTTATCCCATCATAACCTGATAAGATAAAGGGAATGATTTTTATTATTTGTATTTGTTGAAGCCATGTTGTGGACCAAAATGTGGTCTATATTTTAAAATGTTTCAAGTGGTGCTGAGAAGATTGTGTGCTCTTCACCTGATGGATGGAATATTCTGTAGATATCTGTAAGATCCAGTTGTTCTATGGTGCTACTTAAGTCCATCATTTTTCTGTTCATTTTTTGCTTTGATGACTTGTGTCTTGGTGAAAGTGGTGCTTTGAAATCTCCCAAAATTATTGTGTGTGGCCCAATGTGTACCATGTGTACAGTTATCTCCAATAAAATTTGTTTTATAAAGCGAGGTGCACCTGTATTTGGTGAACAAATATTAACTACAATTATGGGTTCTTGGGTGACTGTTACTTTTACTAACATGTAGTGTCCTTTGTTTCTTCTGATTAGTTGGGGATTGATGTTTAACTGGTCAGGAATTAGTATCACTACTCTTTTTTGGGGGGAGGTGGGGGAGGGGGATCCTCCATGCTTGGTGTATTGCATTTCAGCCTTTAATTTTCAGCCCTTTATGTTTTTTATGAATGAAGTGAGTCTCTAAATGCTACATAGCAAGGGTTTATGTTTTTTTAATCCAATTGGCTAGTCTATGACTCTTGAATGTTGAGTGAAGACCAAATACATTGAGAGTAGTTATTGAGAAGAGCTTATTATTCTGCATCAATTTGGTGTTTGTTTCTAGTTTTGATTCACATTTTTTTCTTAAGTATCCTTCATGTTTATTATTCATTCCTTTGATAATGTATTCATGGTTGTATTATCTCTCTTATATGTGGTGTTTTATTGAAAATCCTCTGCAATTTGGGCCTAGTGGCTGTGAATCATTTAAACAAGTCAATATCATGGAATATCTTGAACATCTATTTTAAAAGATACCTTTGATGAGTAATGTAATTTTGGTTGGCAGTTTTTCTTTTTCAGGACTTGAATGATGTCTGACCAAAGTTTCCTTGCCTTTAAGGTTTCATTGAGAAATAAGCTGTTATTCTGATGTATTTGCCTTCATAAGTGAGTTGATGTTTCTCTCCTATACCTTTCAGAGTAATTTCTTTACTCTCAAGAAATAGTGATCCAGTTGTAATGTGTCATTGAGAGGATCTGTTCTGAACTATTCTATTTGAATTTCTGAATGTTTCCCTGATATAGGTAAATAATTCTTCCCTTAGATTTGAGATTTTTCATTTAATATCTCTTTGAATTGATTTTTTAATCCTCTCATGTTGTTTTCAGTTCCTTCATGAACTCCCTGAATTCATAAGTTGTGTTTCTTCATTCTATGGAAGTCCTCTTGAAAATCTTGAACATACAGTTTCATCTTTCTTTCTTCCTTTGTATCTGAATAGATGAGATCCTGAACTTTTTCTTCAGTATCAAGTATCCTGTTTTTGGCTTCCTCTAGTCTGGATACTGAAGATTTTACCATCATATTGAGTTGATTGACTTTGCATTGTATCTCTGGGATTTCTGTTTGATTCTTCAGAATCTCAATTTTTTTTTTTTTTTGCTGAATTTTTCTTCCAAGTTAGATATCTGTTTATCTAGTGAATCAATTGCTCACATAATGTTGTCTCTGAGGTATTTCAACATAGTTATAAGCAGGGTTCTAAATTATTTATCTAGTATTTCTAAGAATTAGGTTACTTTGAAATTATCTGTTGAGGCACTTTGGTCTATTGGATCTTCCCATCCAGGTTGACCTTTTATGTTTCATGTGTTTTTCTTTTGAGGCTTGCCAATTGCTTGCTCTGGGTGCTAGTTCCAACCTCCTCCATGTGTAAAGAGGTTTTCCTCATCTGCCCCTCTCAGCAGTCATCCTGCATGATGACTGGTTGCTGGGAATTCTCTCCCCCACCCTGTAATTCCCAGCCTCAGAGACCAGTGCCTAAGCTCTCAATTCAGACCCCGCAGTCAGCACTACCATCTCTATTTATCTCTGTACTCTGTGCTCCCAGCCCATAATTGGACCACAGCCTGTACCATATCCCTTTGGCTTGCCAGTCCCATGGCACCACCCCTCTGTGTCACTGGTGCTCCCAGTCCCTAAACTCACCATAACTTAAAAAGTGTCAGTTAGGATCCCTTGTCTCTTGGTGCCATTTTTCTGTGTTTCTGGCACTCCCAGTCCCTAAATTCTCCATTGCCTGAACTCTCTCCCATAGGGCCCTCAGATCCATGGTACCCATTCTCTGAGTCACTGGCATTCTTAAGTCCTAATCACACCACTGCCTGAACTATCTTTCTTAGGCTTGCTGGTCTCATTGCAAGTTTTCTCTATTGCAAGTCCTCCCAAGCCCTGAACATGTCACAGCCTAAACAGTGTCCTTTAGGCTCCCTGGTGCTGCAGTGCCACTTCTCTGCATCACAGATAGTCCAGAGCCCTAAACACTCTACTGCCTGAACATTCTCTCTTAGGCTCAAGATTCCCAAGGTGCCAGCCATTCCTCTCAATCCCTTGAACTTCCACTACCCACTTTTTTTCCCCTCTGCCTGGCAGTTCCAATGGTACAAGAGGCCAGGGTTGCAATAGTCTCTCCCCAGTAAAAAGAAAAGAGAAACAGTGTCCTGGGTTCTAAGACCCTGCAGGGGGCTGCATAGCCTGGCCTCCTTCCAAAAGAGTACTGCAGACCTCCCCTTTTGTTTCCTGAAATACATATCATGAGCTATGCACTCTTCTGGAAGAGCTCTTATGCTCTGAAACATTCATCATTGTATTCCCTGGTTTAAGGATTCTAGTGAATCTCTTCCGCATTTCCTTCTCTTCTTTGTTATTTAAATCTCCACTATTTGGCCAATTGTCCTCCTGCCACCACTCCCCCCCCCTTTTTTATTTTTTGTAATTAAATCTGCTTTCCTCTCTTTTGTGGTTTGAGTAGAGAACTGTGTAAATTTCCCTGTTTTCTTTCCTAATTGAAATGGTGGGCTATTAAATATTCACCATCTTAACTGGAACATCTTCCAGAATTACATATTAAATATTAGTATTTATTGAACTCAGGTCATGTTTCTTTTGAAATAATGGATACACTTAGGGATTCTATTATTTCATTTGCACCCCAATGCACAAAGAGCAATTAAATGTTGAGTTACATTATTTATTTTACATATTCCATTCTTGAGACAATCATTTAGATTTTCTTCTTCCAAAACTACATTAAGTTGGACTTCCAATAGTATTTAATGGTCACTACTCTATCTAAAGCCACTTAAAAAAGGAGATATATATGAGAAAGTAGACATCAGAAAGCAAAAGACTGTGATCTCAGAGAAACAGAAATAAAATGCTGACAACTCTGCTATTTTCTCTGCTTATTCCACAAAGAGCATTTGTAGGCTGTATATCAAGGAGGAAAAACAAAAGGAGGTTAGTGAGTTCATGATCTGAGTAGATAGAAACTAAATCTGGGGAACTCAAGGATATTAGAGTGCATAAGATAGTATCATAGAAGGGAAAGTTGCATAGAAAAAGAACTGTGGAATTGTGTATCAAACACCTCTCAATATTCATCAGCAAATGTATGTGAGAAAACTACCCAAGGTGAGCAGAAGTATCAAATTCAAAAGGATTAGAAGAAACAGGACATCATACTCACACAATACTAAAAAGAGAGCATTTTCCCATGACCTAGACTGGTAAACCCTATAATTCATTGGGCCACAACACAGGAATGTTGCCATGGTAGTGGGACTAATGAACTACATGACAATTATTCTTAACCGGGGGCTATTTTCCCCCAAGGGACATATACTAATTTCTGGTGGTATCTTTGGTTGTAAAAATTCAATTGAGATATCAGATATGTAGGGGTTATAGTACTAACTGTCCATTGTTCAGAGCAGTTCAACCTCACATTTACATTACAAAGAGTTGTATATCTCAAAATATCAAGTGTTGAGGTTGAAAAATCTTGTCTTAGACTAAACACTATTGAATTCCTTTGAACAAAATTGGAAAAGAGAGCTGAAGAAACCACACCATTTCCAAATAAGTTAACAACCCCTCTAAATAAATCCAAGTGATATTTATAAATACTATAATTTCAGTATCAACAAGGTAAAATTCACAATATCTTCCATCTACTAAAACTTTTCAGCACATTAAAAATTTTTTAAAATAGCCTATAATGAAGACAAGAAAAATTCAAGACAAGCCAATCCAGAACTAACACACATATTAGAAATAGCAGCAACAAATCAAAGAATTATTATAATTATATTTGATACAGTCAAAAATTAAACAGAAATATAGAAGATATAAAAATAACTGTACTAAATTCTAGAAATTCAATGTATAGCCTAAGATGAAAAATTTATTTAATGAGATTAATATTTGATAAGGCATTGTGAAGAACACATTAGTTAACAAGAAGAAACCATAATAGGGAGTATGCTAGGGAAACATAAAGAAAGAAAAAATGAATTTAAAATTCAACAGATTGTTAATGACCTGTGAGACATCTTCAGGATGTCTAATATACAATGAATTGTTATTCCCCTCAATAAAAATAATAATGCTGAACATTTTCCAAATTCATAAAAAACAATAAAACCTGAGATCCAAGGAGGTCAATGAAACTTAAGCACAAAGTACATCATAATTAATTTTTTAAAAAATTTATTGATGAAAGATCAGCAGATGAGAGAAGAGAAATGAGTAATGGAGGAGTGAATATGAGCAATGTACAAAAGTATGCATGCATGTCACAAGGGAGCCCATTATATTATATGCTAACAATATACCAAAAAAAGAGAGAATATGCTAGAAGGAGTTAGAGGAAAAATATGATACACACAGAGGCACAAAGGCAAAGATGATAGTATCTTTCTCATGGGAAATTATGCATGTGAGCAAACAGTGGGATAATTTCTTAATGGGCTTGGGTGTAGCTCAGTTGGTAGAGTGCTCCTCTGCATTATCTGATGACCCAAGTTCAACCTCCAGCACTGCAAAAAAGGGAGAAAGACATGGCAATCCATTCCCAAAGCAATCCTGAACCAATCAGCCATTGAAAACTCTGTGAGTTGCTATGTTCAGACTCAACTCAAAGGCACCTAACAAGAAAAACAATTTCTTAATAACATTGAAAGAAATTGATGACCATAAAAGTCTATATTTTATGAAATATCTTTCAAAAATAAAGGGAAAATAAAGTTATTCTCAGATATATGAAGACTGTTCTTATCACATGTAAAGAATCTGGATCCACACCAGAATCCTCTGTGTGATATCGCTTGGCATAAGCGATTATGAGGCATTATTTGGCAGATTTATTATGGGAACATGCCCTGCCTCATAAGACTTGGTATATAGTTGGTATATTGCTTTTCTTGGGGAAGTTGCAGACAATGACTTGGGTCTCTGGAGCCACCAGATATATCTGCACTCTGAGCCCTGACATTTCCATTCAGAGTTGTCATTATGAAGGACCTTGCCCAGACCTCCTGGGACAAGTCATTTTTCTCCACTTTTACTTAGTAATTTTCCACTTCAGTCATTCCTTCTCACTACCACTCTTCTCAACCTCCAGATTTACACAGTGATAAAACCCTTTTGTTTCATAGTTTGCCATAATGAAATGATCCCTGCTATCTATTTTGCATGCCTTAGGACACTTTCTGCTTGGTGCCATTCATATGAGGAAATGGACCACTTGGGAGCAAATACTATTCTCTTCTACCTTACAAATATTTGGGTATTACATTAAAATCTGAGAGTTATTAAAATGCATCCAGCCTTCTTCAAACTTTCTTCTATTTACCTCATTGAAGAATTAGATTAGAAATAATGTGAACTTTTTATGACCTGAATTTTTCTTTCCTTGAATATATTATCTGAACTTGTAGTCAGAAAGTTAAAAGTGTAGCTTTGACTTTATCTTATATTTCAGTGGGTTTTCTTTGTTTATAGAATGTCTAATGGTTTACTATACAATCAGGATATATATTAAATTATCTTTCTTAAAATATTCTTCTACTATCCTCTCTTGCCTTCCTATCTCCACAGTACAATTCTTACCTATCCTGGCACATAATATGCTATGCTCTAAGTCTGTGCCTTTAACAATGTATTTCTTTTTGCCTAGAACTCATAAATACTTTTGTTCCCTAACTAGTTACTACTTATCCTTAATGACTAACTTCAGGCTTCATTTTTTACTTGACAATCTTGGCTAAATGCATTTGCTTTGTTTCAATGCTTACTCATGTCTTCCCAAATTACTAGCGTACTTATCAAAACATCAACATTCCTCTCTTAATAGACACTGTTTTCTGAGTTTGGAAAATGCACTTACAGTTTTTTTCCCTCTGCATCTAGAGTATTGTAGACACTCAAAAACATACTTTTTAAAATCAAACCTAAACTCATATAATTAGCAAGAATCTCTGAGAAGAGATTGAACACATAGAGAACAAATAACATCAGATTGTATTGCTTAGAAGACAAATGTACCTTGTTAAGCAAAATTTTATCATATTATACAGTACAAAGAAAATGGGTTGTGATTCAGATCACACATCTAGAGAAACATCTAATCTGAGAATTTAATGATAACTTCTGAAATAGTTATATTCTTGTCACTGGAAGAGTAAGGTAGGCCAAGTTTAGAGATGTCATTCCACTTTAATCAAAAAGTGTGTAAGACTGAGAAAGAAGAATGACACCATACCAAAATTCACAAATTAGGATACTTTTAACTGTCCAATAGTAATACTGTAGTATCATTTTTGGTTTATATTGGAAGAGCTGTTTCTTTTGCAATTGTCTCAAGTAGTAATATGAGGAAAGACTTGGTATATTTGGTTGCTAGTTAGAGGGGCTATAAACATCCATAAATCTCCAGGGAATATTAGTATAGGTGATAATTTTACACCAAAAATGACCTGTTATATTCACAGTAAATAAACTGTGAGCATGCAAATGCTCATTTTTCTCTAATTAGAGATGGTTCTTCTGGAAGAATATAAGGGAAGCTATAAACCAGAAAATGTTACGCTAATTTTCCTCTTACTTATGTCCATTAATGCATGGTCTTATGAAAGTGACTTTTTCCTTGATTAATAGCATTGAAAAGATTGGAAGAATTGGAGAGGAGGTCAAGATTACTATGTTATTGTCATTGTTAGGTGCCATCGAGTTGGTATCCAACTCATAGCAACCCTCATAGGGTTTTCAATGGCTGACTGTTTCAGGATTGCCTTAGGAGTGGATTGCCAGGTCCTTCTCCCATTTTTGCCATGCTGGGAATTGAACTCAGGACCTCAGAGATTGCAGCGCAGCACTCTACCAACTGAGCTAAATCCCAGGCCAAGATACAGTCAACATAAAACAAATACATCAACACAAAGGAATATAAGTGCGTTGATGGTAGAAGATAGCACATAATTTAATTTTCTGTTTATGGCCATGGATATTCATAAGTGTTAACAATAGATTTTCTATGTCATGGGAATATTTTAAACATTAAATTAAACTGTAATGAATTTAGCCTTCAATTTAATAATAATTCAGAAACCAAAAATCACCTCCATCCTCACTGAGTTAGGAAATACTTAATTTCCAATAGAGTATAATGCATCATTTTATTATTATCATTACTGCTTTTTGTATTAACAGACAGGGCGGTATACCAAAAAGTCACTTAGTGTTCCTGCTCTAGCACTTACTTTAATAAATTTATGTTTTAGGAAAAATTCATTGCCTTCTTCAAATCCCATTTTCTCTATTGAACCATTTGAATAATGTTTATCCAATTTTCTAGGGTTATTATATATCATGCACTTTATGCTTATAAAATATATAATATTTTTTCAATAGTCTTTCAATAGTCTTAGCATTCAATATTTGAGGAGAAAAAATGTAAATATTTTAAAATATGCAAACATTTTAAAGTAAATATTATGTATATAAAAATTAAAAAGTAACTCAATAAAGTTCTTATATTTATTGAAATGAAGAGTGTGATGATCACAAAGAAGTAATCATGGTTTGTTAACATGAGTCTCACTATTTAACTGAAAATAGCACTCAGCCATTAAGTTTGATCAGAAGCCTTTAATCACCACGAATTATTCTGAAGTAAAATTTATAAATGTCCATATGACAATTTTTATTTGTAGTTCTATTGTTTAAATTTAAGATCAGTCACAGTTATCACAAGTTTTTGCCATCTGGCAGCTGTCTGCCAGCCTGTGTGAAACAAGTTTTTTTTTAAGCAGATTCAAGTGTTAAGTGGACAGATGGTCACTGAAAAATGACCATAATGTTTGTAAATAATTGATATTCTTTCTGGAAAACTCTGCTGAGAAACCAAGGACTGATTGTATGCTAATATTAAACCCTTGAGATATCCCATAGAAAAAAGTGGTCACATATAAGAAATTATCTAAGCATGTAACTGCAGAGTTGAGAAACAAATTTTCATGAAGATTTGTTATAAACAAATAATACATAAGTGTATAGATTATGACTTTTTGTACCCTTGCACTGTTTATAGTATTTAAACAGTACTAATACAAAACGGGCCTGCAGCCTTAGCTCTGTGGCATACGATCCCATCAGATCTTGGAAGCTAAGCAGAGTCTGGCCTGGTTAGTACTTGGATGGGAGACTGCATGGAAATACCAAGTGCTGTAGGCTTTGGAGACAGACCAAGCAACCCACTCCCAAAAATTAATCTGCCATTGAAAACCCTATGAACAGCAGAGAAGCACTGACAATAGTGTTTCCCCTGTTGTACGCAGGGTCTCTATGAGTTGGATACCAACTCCATGGCACCTAACAACAACAACAATACAAAATGGGGCTTTGACTTGGCTCAGTTGGTATAGCACCGCTCTACAGTCTCTGAAGTCCTGAGTTTGGTTCCAAGCACCACAAAAATGGCAAAAGGACATGGCAACCCACTCCCAAGGCAATCAGTCAGCCATTGAAAACCTTATGAGGGTCACTATGAGTTGGACACACCTGGAGGACACCTAACAACAACAACAATTCAAAAGTAAGATTTTCCACCTTTATGAATTATACAGTTCTTTTATAAGAAAATAATTTAATTAAAACCCACTTTATTTCATCAATTTTTTGACTTTGTCAAGTTCTTTAAATACTAAATTTTCATAATTACATATCTGCCTCTTTTCCTCCCAACCTCTTCACATCTGTGTAAATAAATAAATAGTTCTTTCGTCAACACTGTGTTCCTAGCTACATTATACAAAGACTATTTTCTGTAGTTCTCTCCGGAACACTACATCAAATTCAGTGTGTAAGTCTTCTGTCATAACAATTTTGTCTATAGCCATTTATCCTGGAAAATATCTTTTTGTCTAATTTATATTTTCTACTTAGCATTTCCTAAGAGTAAGGGATTTTAAAGATAGTACTACAAGCTGTTTACAAGTAACAAATGATTATGGAAAACAATTTCACATGGCATTTCTGAATACTAATAGTTTTATTCTCCGAAGAAATATTAAATTCAAAAAAGTAATCAGGATTTATTATAATACATAGCATTTCTATAACTTAAATAATGTTAACTCTTAAATTAATATATATGCATTTTTTTCAGTGCTGAGGATCAAACACAGGGCCTTATGTATGTGAAGAATGCCCTCCCTCACTATGCTATACCACCAGCCACATATATCTGCATTTCTTATGTTAAAGCTGTTACATTTTAATTTATTTAGTTCATTCTATACAAAGTACTTTCCCTCTGATTCTGTACAATAGCTCTTTAATGTTCCACAAACAGGCTATCAAAGGTTTACTGGCAATTTGCTTGTAATTAACAAAACCAAAATAGAATGAAGAAGTTTCAAAAAAGGGAAAAATGTTATAAATATTCTGTTGTTTTGTCCCATCGAGTAGTGTCT
Source organism: Pedetes capensis (assembly GCA_007922755.1). Taxonomy (NCBI): domain Eukaryota; kingdom Metazoa; phylum Chordata; class Mammalia; order Rodentia; family Pedetidae; genus Pedetes; species Pedetes capensis. The sequence continues at coordinate 11,756 of VMDO01021997.1, forward strand.
AACACATAATGAGCCTCATAGGGTTTTCAATGGATCTAATGGTCTAATGGATCTAATGGTCTAACACATAATGAGCGTCATAGGGTTTTCAATGGATGATATTGTTTGGATTGTTTTGGGTGTGGAATGCCACATACTAATATGGATATGAATACAAAAAACTCAATGAAGTATTGGCAAATTAAATCCAATAATATGTATAAATAATTATACTACATAAACATGTAGGGTTTATTCCATATATACAAAAATAGCTCAGCTTCCAAAAAATCAGTCAGTTTAACCCACTTAAGAACAAACCAAAGAAGAAAAATTATATAATTTAATAATTAAAAAAATATAACATGAATATCTTATTTAAAAACTCTCAGTGAACTAGACCCAGGGGAATGCTTCAACTTGATAAGCAACATCTACAAATTAGCTAATGGTGAGATATTGGATATTTTCCCTCTAAGACATAGAAAAACTCAATATCACTCCCATTCAATATTATACTAGGAAACCCAAAGTAATACTTAAAAAATATGATACTAGAGCATACACATTGACTAAAGATTTCATTTGGGGGGTTATATTAGTTAAGATAAGGAGAAGAGCAGATTTATTGATTAAATAAATAGAAAAGCTAGAAATAAGCAAAAAAAAAAAAAAGCTAAAATGAAAATGAATTAATTTATTACAAAAGAGCCAAAGTAATTCAATGGAGAAAGAATAGTGTACCAGAAATCATGCTAGAAAAATTTGAAGCCTACGTGGAAAAGGGGGATCAAACAACAACAATATATAGATTCACAGCTTACACAAAATTAATCCAAAATACATTGAGACATAAATTAAAATGCAAAACTATAAAAATTCAAGAAGAAAGTGTTGGAGAAAAATGTACCTAAACTTCAGTTTGCTGATACATTTTAAAATATGAGGTGTGATCAAAACATATGGTGAATGATTAAAATGAAAATCTATTACAGTAAAAGACATGTTGCCATTAATCTCCTTCAAAATATTTCCCCTTGATTCAAAAACATTTATGCTATGGTTCTTGCCACATTAGGAAGCATTTCCGAGAGTCCTTTTGTGCAGCTCTAACAACCTCAATGTTCTGAATTGATTAAAAAATTTACTTTGAGGGTTATTTTGTCATTGGGAAAGAACCACAAGTCCCACAGTGCCAGATCCCACAGAAAAAGTGGGTGAGGAAGCACTATAATGTTTTTATTTGACAGAAACTTCCATTATGGAAGTGATACATGACATACAATATTGTCATGAGGTGGGTGAAACTAAAGATACTCATGAAAGAAGACTTCCAGAAATGCTTTAGAAAGTGCTAAATGGTGATCTAAGTGTATTTGAAGTCATGGAAACACTTTGGGGATGGATTAATGGCAATGTGTCTTTTTTATTACTATTACTACTACAACAATGTTGACAATTACTAGTACTGTTATTATTTTTAATATTATTTAATTTGAATACAGTACGATGAGTTTCATTATGAGATTTTCATATAGTTGCATCATATACTTTGCACTCATTTCTCCCTCAATACTCCTCTATGTTACTTCTCCTCCAGTTCCTACTAATACTCTCCCCTGTCCAGATAAGTCCTCTTTTATTTTCCAATCTTAGATCCATGAAATTTTTTTTACACATGGATTTGTTTCTCTTAAGGTAGATCTAGTTTCCACAGATAAGTGAAAGCACGGAATATTTTTCTTTCTGAGTATAGATTACTTTTCTTAAAATAATGGTCTCTAGATTTATTGATTTTCCTGCAAAGGACATAATATCACTCTCCTTTATGGCTGAATAATATTCCTTCGTGTGCCTGTATTACATAGTTTAAATTTATCCATCTATTGATGGGCATGTGGGCTGATTCCAAACCTTTGTAATTTTTTACAGTGCAATAATGAACATGGAAGTGCACATGTCTCTATGGTATGTTGATTTAGCTTCCTTTAGGTGTATACACAGGAGTGGTATAGCTGTATCAAGTGGCAGTTATATTTTTCGTTGTCTGAGGAAGCTCCATACTGATGTCCACAATGGCTGGTCCAGTTTCAACACACACCAGTAATATATAAATGTGCATTTTCTTCACATCCATGCAGGATTTGTTGTTGTTTTGTTGATGCTAGCCATTATAACTGGGATGAGATGGATTCTTAGAATAATTTTTTATTTGAATTACCCTGATGGCTAAAGATGTTGAAACTTTTTCCATATATTTAATACCCTCCCTCCCTTCCTCCCTCCCTCCCTTCCTTTCTTTCTTTCTTTCTTTCTTTCTTTCTTTCTTTCTTTCTTTCTCTCTCTCTCTCTCTCTCTCTCTCTCTCTTTCTTTCTTTCTTTCTTTCTTTCTTTCTTCCTTTTTTCCTTTTGTGAGAATAGTCTGCTCAGTTCCATTGCCTATTGACTGGATTATTTGGTTTTGGTTTTTGGTATTTAATTTTTTGAGGTTCTTATATATCCTAGATATTAAATCTTTGTCAGAGGTCTAATTGTAATGATTTTCTTTCATTCTTTGGGCTCTCCATTTACTATATTGATTGTTTCTTTTATCATGTAGAAGCTTGTTAATTTCATGCAATCTCATTAGTCAATTCTTACTACTATTTCCTGGGCTAATGGATGTCTTTTAAGAAAGGACTTGCCTATGCCTATATTTTGAAGTGTGTTCCTTACATTTTCTTTTAGTCATTATAAAATTTCCACTTTTACATTAAGATCTTTTGTACATTTTGAATTGACTTTTGTATAGCATGAGAAATGTGGGTCCACCCTCATTCTTGTACATATAGATGTCCATTTTTCCAAACATCATTGTTGGGGTCCACTCCAGCCTGGCAAAAGATCACAGAGCTTCTCCTTAACACCAATTCACTCAGGGACCCTCGGGAGCAGGCAAGAGCTGGTCAGTGATGCCAAAAGGAACATCCGGAGTCTTCAATAATAAACAGGAAGTTTATTAAGCTACTCCTTTGCAGGAGATCCTAAACACCATACAGCTCTGTAGCCAGCAGCATGGTTTGCTGCTGCTACTATGGATTAACAGCTCTATCAAAGTGCCAAACAGCTCTGATGTCTTCACTGGCAGTGCTGATGTGCTGATGATGTTGCCTCTCACTGGTCATCTTCTCCTCTCACTTCCTCCCTGGGGCGGGGGGGATTGAGAGTTCTTCTTGACTTGCTGGAGGTCTTTCTTTACTCTCAGAGTCCTGACTCTCAGCAGCTTGATTGAATGTCTTCATAAAGTCAGGGGTGGGGTGTGATGATCAGGATCCAGGTGGTCTGGAAGGAAGAAAGGAAAGGATGCTTGGGGTAGTTGGTGGTCTGTTTATATACACTCTGGGTGGGGACTTGGAATAGGGCATAACCAATCAGAGAGTAGCTCATACAGGGAAGGGCAGCTCTCTGTGAGGGAGTTTGAAAAATTACACTTATGATTGGTGGGTTAAGTGCAATCTGGACCAATCACTAAGCTTCCCTTAGTAACCAATCATGTGGCTCCAGGCAGCCAATCAGGTTGAAGGAGGCCACGCCAGAGCTGGGTTGTTTGGGGGCCATCTTGGATCACTCTATGGGATATGTAGGAGTAAGGTAGGTGAAGGGTAAACTGGGACTTGGGTAGCCATATTTGTTCTTAGGGAGTCAAATAGGTCTGGGATCTGGGGAGGGATCAGAACTCATCCAGGGCTGAGCAAGCCTGGGCCCCAACACCCACCCTGTCCAACATGAGGGTGTCCAGATAATTACCTACACATCATTTGTTGAAGAGGCCATTTTTTCTCCAATGTATGGTTTTGGCACCTTTGTCAAAAATCGGGTGGATGTAGCTACATTGGTTTATTTCTTGGACTTCTATTCTATTACATCTATCTACATTCCTATTTTGAGGCCAGTACCAAGCTGTTTTTGTTACTATGGCCCTGTAATATAATTTGATTCCAAGAATTGTGATGCCTCCTGCATTGCTTTTGCTGTTCAGACTTGCTGTGTGATCCATAATCTTTTGTATTTTCCAATGAATATTATTTTTTTCCATTTCTGTGAAGTATGTCATTGGAATTTCGATGTGAATTGGACTGAATATGTAGGTTTTTGAGGTTATTTTTAATGGGATTGTTGTGATTTCTTTTTCATCCTATTCATTGTTGTTATATAGAAATGCTACTGACCACTTTTTCTCCTCTAATTAACTTTTCCCTGAAGTCAACTTTGTCACATGTCAGTATAAAAACTTTTGTTTTTAACTTTATGCATTTTTATATCCAATGCTTGATAATTGTTTCTTGTTCTTTTCAGTGTGTATGTGTTTTGGAGTGAAGTTTGTCTCTTGAAAACAGTAATTAGGCAGCTATCCTTTCTTGATTCAAATTTGTAATCTGTCTTTTAAGGGAACCCAAGAAAATTTACATTATTGAGAAGAACTGGGTGTTCTGTTTAATTTTGTAGGTTGTTTTCCCGTTTGAATGTTGATTGTTCTTCGCTTTTTCTCGTTGTTCTCTTCGCTTTTCTATTTGGGTTGTCTAGCTTACTAAATTTGATATCCTTTATCTTAACTAGATTTCGTTTGTTCATGTGTTCCTCTTATGGAATTTATTTATTTCTGTATTGTCATATCTGTGTCTGTCTTTCTTCTTTCTCTGTGCCTACTATTCCTTTATGTATCTTCTGTCATGTGGTTTTGTGGTCCTCAATTGCTTAGTTTTGTGTTTATCGTGGGACATCTTCATTAATCCATCTATTTCAAAGGATAACTTCTCTGGATATTGCAGTCTTGATTGGCAATTATTTGCTTTCAGTTCTTAAAGTATATCATTACATGTTTTCCTGACTTTTAAGGTTACTGTGAAAGGAATACTATTATACTGATGGGCTTGTCTTTGCAAATGAGCTGGAACTTTTCTTTTGCTGCCTTTAACATTGTTTCTTTGTTTTATAGTTTTTCATTCCAAATATAATGAGATGTGGATGGGATTTTTCTGGTCACCTTTATTTGAGGTTCTGAATGCATCTATTAATTCAGTATCTATTTCTTCCCCTGGTTTTGGAATTATTACATTATTATTTCATTGAATAAATTTTCTATGCCTTTAGCTTTAGAATCTCTTCCTTCTTGTATACTATGGAATGCTAGGTTACATTTCTTTGTCTTGTTCCATAGTTCTGGGAAGCTATGATCATAATCTTATTGTTTTCAGTGTTAGTGCCTGAGAGTAGTATTTTCTCTATTTTGTCTTCTTCCTTTAATAGTCCTTCTTATACTTGATCCAGTTTGGTGTTATTACTCATGATTGTGTTTTTATTTTGTTTATTTTTTCCATTTCTAAAATTATGTTTGTTTTTTGTAAGATCTCCATTTCTTGGCTGAATTTTTCTTCTAATTTTGATATTTTTATCAAGTATCTGGATTGATTTAATCATTTCATTCATCTGTTTTTTTGTAAGATCTCAATTTCTTTGCTTAATTTTTCTTCAAATTTCAATGATATTTTTGCCAAGCATCTGAATTGATTTAATCATTTCATTCATCTATTTATGTTTTCTTTGTGATTATTTATTATTTTTATTAGTAGACTTTTGATATTTTTGTCTGAAATTTCAAGCATTTTAGCATCTTTAGTTTCATTGAGGAGTTATGATTGTTTTGATGAGTACTGTTGTCTTGCTTTTTCATGTTTCTTGTATTCCTATATTATGTTTTTTGCATCTGTTAGGATGATTGTCTCTTCCTATTTTATTTAGGGGTTTACTTGGTGTACAGTCTTGTCTTGATATGTTGCACCCCAGTGTCACTCAAAGAGGACAATGAATATGTCACTGTAGCAACAACTCTGACCAAAAGCAGATTTATAATTTCATTAAAATAATTTGAAGTCAGCTAATACTTAAGACATTACTTTAGGAAATGAAGTGGTAAGAACAGTGTAGAGAAATTGGGGGGTTAATTGTATTAAAGGCATTAATTGTATTAAAGATAGCAATCAGGAGGATAAAAATCAGAGTGAGTCCTTTGGGGGAAGAGGAAGAGAAAGAACAGGATTGGATAGAAGAGAAGGGAAAAGAGCAAGCAGAAAGGAGAATGTTTGAGAATAAGTAAGAAAAGAGCAAATGAAAATCTGCTTATAAACTATAGAAAAAATTATGTAAGTTTATATAAACATTGTGAGAAGTATAACAAATACAAACATAAAAATTCTCTTTTTTAACAAATAAATTTGGAGCTGGATGTGGGGGTGAATGCCTATAATCCCAGCAGCTCTAGAGGTGGAGGCAGGAGGATAGTAAGTTCAAGACCAGATGCCCTCTGCTTAACTTAGTGAGACCCTATCTCAAAAAGTTAAAAAAAGAAAAAACTGGGGGTGCAGCTCAGTGGTCCAGCACTTGCAAAGCGTGCAAGCACAAGGCCCTGGGTTCAACCCCCTGTACCACAAAAAATAAATTAAATAAATAAATAAATAAATAAACAAATAAATAAATATTTAAATTTGGATTCAACTAACATTGAAAGTATTGTAATCATGTAGGCAAAATAACCTAAAGGGTAAAAAGGTATTAAAATTTTGAAAAATGGAAAGAAAAGAAAAAAGAAAAAAAACTCTCAGATCTGACTGTCTATATTCCTATCCACTATTGAGCTATCCTGTCTCTGTGTCTATGAACCACGACCTGCCTAGAAAGTATGACCTGCCAGCTACATGTTATCCAGCAGGATTCACACGAGTCTCCTTCACTCCCATGGAAACCGAATTTAAAAACTACTGGTGCACCCTCCTAATTTCTTAATATGTATTCTCCTTAGGCAGCACCACTGATGCTGCCAATGTAGTCATATGCCTTGTTGACATCAAGTTTCCAATGTATAGGTGCACTTCCCTAGTTTCTTACAACACACACCTCAGGAATTCAGACAGCACCATCACCTCAGCAGTGGGTGCTGCCAATGATGAGTTTACAAAATGTGGGCACACTTCCCTAGTCTCTCAGCAGGTACACATTTTAGGCATTCAGGCACCACTGTCACAGTGGCTGTGGGTGCAGTTCAAGATGAGTTTATAAAGTGCAGGCTCACTTCCCTAGCTTCTCAGCAGATACACATTTCAGGCATTATAATTCAGGAATCATTGGTGCTGTGGTCTCTGGGCACCATCTAAGTCTAGTTTACAAAGTGCTACTGCAGTTCCCTAATTTCTTAGCATGTTTGCCCTTCAGGCATTGCTGTTGCTGGGGCCACAGCCAACCCTACAGTTGAATTTACAAACTGTGGACAAACTTCCCTGTTTACACAGTACTATGCCCTTCAGAAGTCTCCTGTCTGCTGTGAGTGTTTCATGGACCCAATGAATTTATGTCCCTTGGCTGTCTGGTTTGAGCTCAGTCTCTTCTCCTCACTACCCAGTAGGTCAGTTTCAAGGGATCTGCTCTCTCAGGGGAGAATAATCCTTACATTGTTTTCCCCCAACTGGAGAAGTGTTACTGACCTTCTCCCCTGGGGTAGTTGCTGCTAATTTGGATCTCTGCACTGCATTTAGAGATTAAAGGAGCTATGGGATTCTTTTTGCCTGGTGAAGTGCTTACCTTTTTGGTATGGGTTTAGATCTTCCCTTTCCCTTTCCAGGGTTAAAGTCAGAGTGTGGGTGAATGCCTTTTGTTCTATTCCAAAATCTCTGCCTTGTGAATTCAGTTGTGGTAATACCTTCATTATATCCTTTGTTATGTTTTCTATTTTTTTCTCTAAATTCTGTAGTTTCCTTGTTACACTGGGATTTTTCATTCTCAGAATTAAGGGGAGATTGCTTCTAATTTGGAATCTTGATTTCCTTGCTTTGGTAATGTGTCTTTTACTGAATTTGATTTAAATTAAAATGTACACTCTATTTTTATCACACTTTCTATAAACATAAGATAATCCAAGACAGAAGAACAGTTACAATTTGCCTATATTAAAATGTTTTTTGTTGTTCTGTGAAAGATACCTGTATTAAGAGAATGAAAAGAAAAATTACAAAACACACATCTGATAGAGTACTTCTCCTAAAATATTCAAAAACATTTGAGACTCAACAGTAAAAGAAATTCTGATTTAAAATAGGCAAAAGATCTGAACTGACACCTGAAGAACAAATTATACATATGAAAATGAAGCACATGAAAAGATGTTCTATATGAATTCTTATTGATCAATCATAAATTAAAATAATTATGAGGTATAATTGCATACCTACTAGTATGGCCAAAATCCAGAAATCAAACAATATCAAATTCTAATGTGGATCTAAAGTGACAAGAACCCTCATTCATTGTAGAGTTGTGTGAAATGGTGCAATCACTCTGCAAGACAATTTGGTAAGAATTATTTTTAAACTAAACTATTTTCCCGCATTATCCAGTGTTCATGTTCCTGAATAGATTTAAAAAGATATTCATGGAAAACCAGGACAAGAACTTTTATGGATGTTTTATCCATAAGTGCCCCCACACATCTGTCAGTTTGCCACACTGTGGGGGCTTGTGTGTTGCAATGAGGCTGAGAGCCCCCCAGGTTGGAGGGACTCAAAAGACAACTGGGAAAGAGTTGCTTCCTCAATGTAGAGCTGATGTGGCACGACTCAAAATGAGGAGAAACAATTGTAAATATCCACTAATAACTGGATCATGGAATGTACGTAGTATGAATCTAGGAAAATTAGAAACCATTAAAAGAGAAATGGAGCGCATAAACATTGACATTCTAGGCATCAGTGAGCTAAAATGGACCGGCATAGGCCATTTTGAGTCAGACAGTCATATGGTCTACTATGCTGGGAATGATAAACTAAAGAGAAATGGGGTTGCATTCATCATCAAAAAAGACATTTCAAGATCTGTCATGAAATATAATGTTGTCACGGATAGAATAATATCCATACGCCTACAAGGAAGGCCAGATAATATGACTATTATTCAAATATATGCACCCACCACTAAGACCACAAATGAAGAAAGGGAAGATTTCTACCAGCTTCTGCAATCTGAAATAGATCAAACATGCAATCAAACTGCAAACATGCAAACATACTGATAATCACTGGTGACTGGAATGCAAAGGTTGGAATCAGAAAAGAAGTCTCAGTAGTTGGAAAATATCATCTTGGTGACAGAAACAAAGCTGGAGATCCCATGATAGAATTTTGTGAGACCAATGAACTTTCCATTACAAATACATTTTTTCAACATCATAAATGGAGACCATACACATGGACTTCACCAGATGGAATATACAGGGATCAAATTGACTACATATGTGGAAAGAGATGATGGAAAAGCTCTGTACAAAATGTCAAAACAAGACAAGGTGCTGACTGCGGATCAGACCATAAACTTCTCATATGCAACTTCAAACTGAAGCTGAAGAAAATTTGAACAAGGATACGAGAGCCACGGTATGACCTTGAGTATATCCCACCTGAGTTCAGAGACCACCTCAAAAATAGGTTTAATGGATTAGACACAAATGATAGGAGACCAGAAGAGCTGTGGCATGACATAAAACATATCATTCAGGAAGGAAGCAAAAAGTTCTTAAAAAGACAAGAAAAAATGAAAAGAACAAATTACATGTCAAAAGAGACAGTACATCTTGCCCTCGAATGTCGAGCAGCTAAAGCAAAAGGAAGACATGATGAAGTTAAGGAACTACATAGAAGATTTCAGAAGGCAAGCTGAGAAGACAAAAACAAATATTATAATGACATGTGCAAGGAGCTGGAGGCAGAAAACCAAAAAGGAAGAACACGCTCTGTGTTTCTCAAGCATAAGGAAGTGAAGAAAAAAATTCAAGCCTCAAGTGGCAGTCGTGAAAGATTCTACAGGGAAAATATTAAATGATGCAGGAAACATCAAAAGAAGATGGGAAGAATTCACAGAGTCATTATATAGGAAAGAATTGGTAGATGACCAACCATTCCAACAGGCTGCATATGAAGAGGAACCAATGGTGTTGAAGGATGAAGTGGAAGCTGCCTTGAAAGAACTGGCGAAACACAAGGCTCCAGGAATTGATGGGATACCAATAGAGATATTTCAACAAACAGATTCAGCACTGGAGGTGTTAACATGTTTGTGCCAACAGGTTTGGAAAACAGCTACTTGGCCAACTGACTGGTTGTTATTGTTGTTGTTAGGTGCCGTCGAGTCAGTATCCAACTCATACCGACCTTTATAGCGTTTTCAATGGCTGTTTCGGAATTGCCTTGGGAGTAGATTGCCAAGTCCTTCTTCCATTTTTGCGGTGCTGGGAATTGAACTCAGGACCTCAGAGACTGCAGCGCTCTACCAACTGAGCTAAATCCCAGCCCCAACTGACTGGAAGAGATCCATATTTGTGCCAATTCCCAAAAAAGGGTATTCAACTGAATGGGGAAACTATCAGACAATATCATTAATATCGCACACAAGCAAAATTCTACTAAAGATCATTCAGAAACAGCTGCAACAGTACATAGACAGGGTATTACTGGAAAATCAAGTGGGATTCAGAAGAGGGTGGGGAACCAGGGACATCATTTCTGATGTCAGGTAGATATTAGCTGAAAGCAGACAATATCAGAAAGATGTCTATCTATGTTTTATTGACTATGCAAAGGCATTTGATTGTGTGGATCATAATAAATTATGGATAACACTTCGGAAAATGGGAATACCAGAACACCTAACTGTGCTAATGAGAAATCTGTACATGAACCAGGAGGCAGTTGTTTGAATAGAACAAGGAAACACTGAGTGGTTTAAAGTTGAGAAAGGTGTGTGCCACATCTGTATACTTTCACCCTATCTCTTCAATTTATACACTGAGCAAATAATCCGAGAAGCTGGACTTTATGAGGAAGAATGCGGCATCTAGATTGTAGGAAGACTCATTAACAACCTGCATTATGCAGATGACACAACTCTGCTTGCTGAAAGTGAAGAGGATTTAAAAATTTACTGATGAAGACCAAAGATCGCAGCCTTCAATATGGGTTATGACTAAACATCAACAAAACAAAAATCCTTACAACTGGGTCAGCACGCATCTTCACAATAAATGGTTAAAAGATTGAGTTTGTCCAAGAGTTTGTTTTGCTTGGCTCTGTAATCAACACCTGTGGAAGCAGCAGTCAAGAAATCAAAAGACACATTGCTCTAGGAAAAGCTGTGGCAAAAGATCTCTTTAGAGTATTGAAAGACAAAGATGTCACATTGAAGACAAAGGTGAGTCTGACTCATGCCATGGTATTTTCAGTGGCATCATATGGTTGTGAAAGCTGGACATTGAACAAGAGAGACAGAAAAAGAATTGATGCTTTTGAATTGTGCTGCTGGAGACGTCTATTGAATATACCATGGACTGCCAAAAGAACCAACAAATCTGTCCTAGAAGAAGTGCATCCAGAGTGCTCCTTGGTTGCAAGAATGGCCAGACTGCGTCTTACATATTTCAGACATGTAGTCAAGAGAGATCAATCCCTGAAGAAGGACATTATGTTTGGTAGAGTGGCAGGTCAACACAAAAGAGGAAAACCCTCCAGCAGATGGATTGACACAGTGTCTGCCACAATGGGCTTAAACATAAATAAGATCATTTGCGTGGCACAGAATTGGCAAGTGTTTCAATGATCTGCTGTACATAGGGTCACTATGAGTCGGACTCAACTGGACAGCACTTAACAACAACATCCCTTAATACATGTGAGGACTCTTGGATGATATCATTTACAAGGAATGAGCCTTCACCAGACACCAAATTTGGTTGTGATTTCATCTTGAATTTTCCAGACTCCATAACTATAAATAAATTTCTGTTATTTTTAAGTTACTCAGTCACAAGTATTTTGCTGTGGAACTGGATAATGTGTTGTTGTTGTTGTTAGGTGCCCTCGAGTCGGCATCCGACTCATAGCGACCCTCATAGGGTTTTCACTGGCAGACTGTTTCGGGATTGACTTGGGAGTGGATTGCCAGGTCCTTCTCCCATTTTTTGCGGTGCTCGGAATTGAACTCGGGACCTCAGAGACTGCAGCACAGCACTCTACCAACTGAGCTAAATCCCAGCCCCCGGATAATGTGTAGAAGAGAGAAAAGCTTAGATATTGAAACTAGAAAAATAAATGAATATTTTCATGAGCAGCACATTATGAGCAATTATGCTGAGCACTCAAGAGATCTTTAGAGAAAGCCTGAATCTTCTTATAGATAATGAAAGTAATCATGATGAGAACAATGATGGAAATATGGGCGATGATGGACTTGTTGGTTAGATTTTGGACAGAATGAGAAATCAAGCTTTGAGAACTAGAGGAAATTTCACCTTTGTTTTAAAGTAGTAAAGAACTTGGTTGAATTGTGCTAGTGACTTAGTATATTATGCAAGGAGGAATTTATGAGAAATATTTGGCAGAAGAAATATCAAAGCATAATATTGAATGGGTGGTGTTGTTTATGTTGACCACTTGTATTAAGATGAATGAAAAGAATATGAGGTAAAGATGAAATCTACAATCATAATAGAAATACATATATTATCAGCAAGAGGTGCCTAATGCTCATCCTAGCCAAAACAAACAAACAAACAAAAAACACAGGGAATAGACAACTACATTTTGACCAAATGGACTAAAAGTGTGTGTGTGGGGGAAGAACGTGGTAGTGGAAGAAACCTTATGGAAAACAGAAACTCAGTCTCGGCTCAAAGAGAAGGGCACCTTGCCTCTACCACTCTGTTTCTCCATTTCAGCTTGGAATCAAAAAGACCTCCTTCTCTTGAAGGACATGAGCAAGAGGACCCTGGAGGCCTTCATTACCACCATAGGTACTTGAATAGATAGATACTCCAGAGAAAGTATTCAAATTGTGTTGTACATTCTCTGCCCTGAATTTCTACTGTACTACGTGGAAGAGTCACTGCTACTGAGTAACTTACTCCAGAGGCCAGTATTACTGAATGGTTTTGTTCCTGGGGCTTTATTGTCTCTGCACCACACTTACGTCTATTGTACCATATTGTTGTCAGCCAAGCTCCCTACCCCATCCTTATAATGAACCTACCTGGTACTCTATTTTCCCATTCTATTTGCTCTCTCCTCTCCCTTACCCACTTGCACCCTGCTATAGGAAAATGCAGGAAGAAGGTTTTCAACAGGGACAGAGATTTTCTATGGGACTTCTCAGCATCTAGAACTGTGAAAAAAAATTATTTCCTTTATAAATTACTCAGTTTCTGGCATTTTGTCACAGTGACACAGAATGTACTTAAACAGTATTTATATAAGATAATCTTCAATAAGTGAAGTGTATACATTCTTTCCAAGAGTTAATAGACATATACAAAGATAAATCATTGCCTGGATATACTTTAAGTAAATATCAGATTGAACCAAGCAGTTTTTTGGTCAAACACTAATAGAATCATCCATTTGTTTTATGCCTAACATAGTCAAGTATATGTTTTACCATATTCTTACTTTCACCTAGTATCTCTTTACATTTACAGTGCTTCTGTTGTTAAGAGGAACCTTCAGAAAAAAATCCAGGCTGATAATTTCTTCCATTTAATCATTTTTTCATATTTAATGTGATTATTGATGCTTACTTGAAATGTTTGATTTTGCTATTTTTTTAACCTATCCCCTCTTTCTTTTTTGACTTTTATTGGGATGATCAAATTATTTTAGGAGGGTATGTTATCTCTTCTATTTTGTTATGACTATGTTGTTGTTGTTGTTAAGTGCTCTCCAGATGGGCTGACTCATAGCAGCCCTATGTGCAACAGAATCAAACACTCTGTACCATGCCTGACACTATATCAGTGCTCCTCTGCTATTCATAGTGATTTCAATGGCAAATTGTTTTCTGGATTGAATTGGGAGTGGACTGCTAGGTCCCTTTCCTGTTTATGTGGTTCTGGGGATAGAACTTAAGACTTCAGAAAACAAAAAGCAGCACTCACCATCTGACCTAAACCCCATCTTCTCTTATGATTATTCCTCTATGTATATATGTTGCTCTACTTAACATTATATATATTTTTAATTTAGTACAGTCTACCTTAAATTATTATTTTATTTCACAAATGTAATAAAACATATTTTGAAGTCATTTGTCCCTTTCTCCATTTTCCACATGCTTTGTTATTTCTAAACAAATATTTAAAAATCAAGGACAATTTTATTACCATCATAAAAGTTTGAAGGGAAATAAATGTAATGAAGTCTTATATTAGTGACCTACATTTGAGAAAGTTTCTGTTTCTTCTTGATAGATAATACAATCAAACAGGACAACAACTAGCTGTACATTTGATAGTGTGGCTCTTTTTAAAATTATTTAGAACATCTATTATATTTTTAAAAGATAGAAAAATAAGATAAACTTTTATGATACAGCAAAATTGTACAAGTATATAGTAAAAACTAAAATCCAGTGTAATAAATATGTATTTCATGTTTTCAGGTTTGAATGTTCACAGAGATTAGAAATATACATGTAATATTAACTGTAGCTGCTATTAAAATAGAGCTTATGAAACTTACCTTCAAAAATGTATTTTGTACTTTTGGATCTGTTACACTTGATTTTTTTCTAGAAAAATATGTAACAATTAGGGTAATGTCAATAAAAGAGAAGAAGATATCAATGAAAATGGAGGGAAAAAAAGGCAGTAGAGATAGAACCCAATCAAACTATTATAAACATTTTAGGATAACAAAGATTTCTATTTTGTTTTTAGTGTGAATAAATAGGACTGGTTAAGACAATGAGATAAGAGAATGTCATATAAATTTGATGTCATCTCATTGTTTTTCCAAGAGATCTCAAAAGCAATGAATCCATTTTACAGACCAACTCTGAATTGTTCTAAGGTATTACTTCTGTGCTGGGAAGTAGAGAAGATCATAACACTATTTATAAGTTAAGTTGTGGGGAAAAAGAAAATCAGGTTATTCTTATATAATGTCTTCACTTTCTAAATGAAAGACTCATTCATCTACAGAAGCTGGAGTTAGCTTACTAGAGAATTTTTAAAAATACATAAATATTTAGTATAACCAATGCAGAGGAAAAGGTAGTAAAATAACAAGCAGCCCTTAGTCAAATACACATGTAACATTACACTTTTAAATTAACCTATTTTTCCTGTGCCTGCAGCCTTAGCCCTGTGGCATCAGATCCTGTCAGATCTCAGAACCTAAGCAGGGTTGGACCTGGTTAGTACTTGGATGGGAGACTGCCTGGGAACACCAGGTGCTGTAGGCTTGGGAGACGGACCGGGCAACCCACTTCCAAAAATCAATCTGCCATTGAAAACCCTGAAGCACTGACAATAGTGCTTCACCTGTTGTATGTGTGAGTCAGATACTGACTCGATGACACCTAACAATAACAACATTATTCCTCTGCATTTTTTGGATGAATAGAATACATCATCATTCCTCCTTCAGGTTTTATTTTCAGTCTTTTCACTCTGTTTGTTTCTTTGGTTTGTTCTCTCCCTGGACCCATCTTGTACATACTATATTAAAATTTACCAATATGAACCTTTAACTTCAGGTGTGCAGCCATACCACCTTAGCATCTGGGCCAGTCCAAATTCAGAAGCTAATCAGAGTTGGCCTCGTTAGTCCTTAGATGAGAGACCCACTGGGAAGACCAGGTTTTGTAGGCTAGTGAGAACAACCTGGTAGCTCACTACCTAAACAATCAGTCAGAGAAAACACTACTTAGGATTACTATGAGTGAGACCCAACCCAATACCACCTAAGAAAAACAACATTTTTTTTAGAATAACATAAAATTGAAATACTGTGGCCAATAAGTAAGTAATACCAAGTGATATGTGCATTCTCCCAGGAACATAATTTATACATATTACAACTAAATAACATTATTGCTTTCTTTCTTGCTTACTCTGTTAATGTTGCTAGAAAGCAAAAAAGTCCTGTCCTTTGAACTTATCTCAAATCAGATAAAAGCATGATGACTTGCTATTACTAAAGTGTATTCCTTGGCTCCCAAGGAATGCAATAAAGTTATTTCTAATATCTCCACTATTAAAAACTGTTATCTCCAATGTATCAGAAATACTTATAAATCTCCCAGGATAGGTCTGAGAAAGAATTGTAAAGAGTTGGAAAAAATAAATCCCCAAAACTGGAACAATTGTTGTTAATACTTTATGATTGTTTAATATTGTTCTGGGCAATAAATATAGTGTCAGAAGAAATATCCACTAATTGGTCTCCATGCACTAGTAACACAAGTACTACATTGAGGCAAAAGTATTCCTTGCTCAGATTTCATGGACTTCATTACTTTTGATAAGATTCTCAAACTATTACCATCCTTAACCTTGTTTTAGGTAAGCACCTTCATTTCCAACTTGAAATTGACCTTCTCAATTAAGGAAAATGATTTGAACTAATCTTTCTGATTTTGACTTCTTCACATCCACTGGTATGAAACTTTGATTTTTCGCTTAGCAACTGGATCTAATCATGTGGAAATTATGTTGCCTTGTGTCACATACTTAGACCAGATGAAGCCTAAGATCATGTTTAGTTACATTAGGAAAGAGAAAGAAAATGCAAAAAAGCTTCCCTTTTCTAAATGTGTTGCCATTTGACCATCTACATTTATTCCTTAAGACTACTAATAAGTGCTGTCTATGCCATGCACCATGGGAGAAGGGCCTGGCAATCCACTCCCAAGGCAATCCCGAAACAGTCAGCCATTGAAAACCCTATGAGGGTCGCTATGAGTCGGATACCGACCCGACGGCACCTAACAACAACAACAATGCCATGCACCTATCTAAGCAATTAATAAGACAGGCAATTTCCCCACTTTCTTGGGGTTGTGAAAGACAATAAACAAGTAAATAAGTATCTAATATAACATCAAGTAGTGTTAATTGCTGTGAAATACACTAAATTCGATGTATATTTCATCATATACTGCTTTATTGGATATCAGTTCTTACAGATTTAAACATTCTCATAACCGCATATTAAGATAACACTAATGAAATAATTTGAGCAGATCAATCAATCCTAGGAATACAATTACACCTACTCAGCAATAAAATTCCTATATTTGCATTATCACTACAGTCCCAATTTAAATTGTTGTTGTTAGGTGCCGCGGAGTCGGTATCCAACTCATAGGGACCCTACGTACAACAGGAAAAATATTATTGTCAGTGCTTCTCTGCTGTTATAGGGTTTTCAATGGTGGATTGATTTTTGGAGTGGGTTGCTTGGTCCTTCTCCCAAGCCTACAGCACCTGGTGTTCCCAGGTGGTCTCCCATCCAAGTACTAACCAGGCCCAACCCTGCTTAGGTTCTAAGATCTGACAGGATTGGATGCCACAGGGCTATGACTGCAGGCCAATTAAAATTACCAACCATTAATCTGAGTATTTCAAATGGTGATTTAGGACAAATTACATCACTATACATGATGATCCTCAATTATAATAATAACTGACTTCCCATAGAATTTTATTGCATTTAATTTATTTATAGCCACATATTCCTGCTTTCTCTCCTTATCTGATACAAGTTATGTAGCCAATGTCCTACTGATGTTGTGCATTTGATAGTGTCAAATGTTGATGTTGTTGTTAGGTGCTATCCAGTCATGTCCAACTCATAGTGATCCTCATAGTGTTTTCAATGATTGATTGTTTTAGGATTGTTTTGTGATTGGACTGTCACATTCTTCTCCCATTTTTGCAGTGCTGGGGATAGAATCCAGGTCCTCAGAAAGTGTAGATCAGCCCTATACCAACCGAGCCAAACCTCAGCCCTGTCCTATTGATGAGAAAATTATATTAAAAGAGTCATGTCCTTTAATTTGAGTTAAGTGGTTAGTTTTTTTCTAATAAAAATTAATTAGAGCCAGGCATGGTAGTGCATGCCTGTGATCCCAGCACCTGGAAGACCAAAGCAGGAGGAATTCCAGTTTAAGGCCAGCCTTGATTATATAGTGCAGCCATGTCTCAAAATAAAAGACAAAACAAAACAATCAATTAAAAACTATATAATTATCTGTTTTGATGCTATGTTTATTATCAACTAATATCTCCATATATACTTAAATAACTTTAAATTCCTAGTTTGTTTTTGCTGTTGTTGTTTTTCATATGAGCTCCTGCTATGTTACTTTTTCCATTCCGACTCAAAATATAAAGCATTACATAGAGTGTGCTCTATTGTTTTGCTGGATTTATCCTCAAATCTCAAAATACTGAGATTATTTTTATTCTTGAAATTGTTATGCAAAATATTGGTTAAAATTGTAGCCCTTTTGTCATAGTTAAGTGATCAGTAATTCAATATACTGAAAAATATTAGTGATGACAAATTTTCACTGATAGAATTCTGAATTTCTTAACTGGAAGTCATCCTAAATTATGTCTTTTAATGAATTATTGATTAGAAGAGCCTTGAAGTTATTACTGGATATCTTATACCCACACATATCAACTAATTAGTAGGAGTAATGCTATTAGTCCCAGCAGGTTCTGTGAGTATATTTCAGGGTGGATTTTTCAGCACAGGTATCCTAGAGAGATGATCTATAGAAACATCTATCAAGCAATTCCCAAAAGAGCTAGGGTTATCCAACTTGTATCATACTGCAATTGTATATAGATTTGCAATGCTCACTGAAATCTAGAAATCCCGGGAAGGGCTTAGTGATAGAGTGACAGATGTGGACTAGTGCCAGTTGTTTTCGTTCCAGGCCTTTGGATGTACTTAGGTTTACTCTAGAGTCAAGCAACTGTTCAGATTAACAAACTTTGAAAAACTTCAGACAATATTAGTTTGTAAGAGGTGACTGTGGAAGAGGCAGAAATGGAATCCACAATATATATTTTTTCAAATTTGCAATGTACTTGGTCAGATACTGATTTGAATATAACCTTACAATATGAATTAATAATTGAAAATTATTAAATTATTCAATGCTGATAAGATGTACATTTTTAACTGAAGTGAAATTCATACAACATAAAATTAAACATTTTAAAAATTTTAAACTTACTGACATTACCAATATAGTAATGTCACATAATATACCAGTGATGCCATTAAATGCATACAAATCTTAAGAGATGTTATCTATTCATTATTTTTCAAAGTTGAACAGAATTATGGCAGCAAAGTGTAAGATGATTGTTCACTCAAAAGATGGCATTAACCAAATGAATGCAAGTGCCATCATGCAACAGATAAAACAGTCAAAGGAAATAGCAGAATGGTTGTCCTTTGAGGAGCACTAGATGGTATAATAGGTGCCACTACCACCTAGATCAAGTTCCAAAATACTTTTATTACCCGTAAAGAAAACCCCATACCCATTTAGTAATCACTCCGCAAATCCATATCCTCCTTTTACCTAGCAACCATTAGTCAGATTTTGTCCCTATGGACTCACCTATTCTGAAGAGTTTATATAAATAAAATAATACACAGGGTGACAAAAATGTATACACATTTTAAGGAATGAAAGAGCTACATTAAAATTTTAATATTTATTATATACCAATAACAAAAACTGAATGCAAGTAACATTTGACTTCTGCAATTACAAGAAGTGCTCAAAGTGGTTACCATAGCAGAAAAAGCAGGACTCAGTGTTCTGCAAGACCTTCTAGATTTTCCCTTGTGCACATCACATGCAGTACCAGGCATCTCAAACTTATCAGAAATGTGTGCAATTATTAGGCATGTTGGAGGTTCTGTTGCATACTCATGTCTCACCCCCATTGTCATTGTAGTTCCATAATTTTCTCAAATTTCAAATACTAACACGAAATTGTCTCATGCTCCTCAAATAACAACTGTACTTCTGCCATATGATTTGGCTATCTTGTCTGTTGTATGGTGGTGCTAGCATTCATTTGATTAATACCATTTTTTCACTGAACAATCATCTTACACATTTCTACTATAATTCAGTTCTACTTTAAAAAGCAATATGTAGATAATATCTGTTAAGCTGCATACATATATTTTGGAATTATAGGTTATAATATGTGACACTTTCAGTCTCTCTTTTCCCCCTTATATAATGTTTGTGAGATTAACCCATGTTAAAATATGTATCAGTACTTTATTCCTTTGTATAGTGGAATAATATTCCATTTTATGAATATGTCATATTTTGTTCACCCATTCATCTACTGATGAACATTTGGATTGTCTCCAAATTTAGCCATGAGAATAGTACTGCTCTGAACAATTGCAAATATTTTCATTTAACTGCCCATTTTCAATTATTTTGGGTTTATATAGGGAAAAATTATGAGTTCTATGCAAATCCAACATTTAAAATTTGTAGAACCACAAAATTATTTCCCATGGAGCAAGACCTTCTTTAATATCACCAGTAATGTGTGAAATAGAATTACAATGCTATAAAAAATAAGAAAGCTGCATCTATGTAACAAATACCACTGGTAACATTTCAAGCAGGATAATGGCAAAGACAATGCTGCCTTATTAGTAAAATTGATGAAAAATCAATTGTATGGGTTGCAGTTAAAAACCGCATAAATGATCATCACAGCAAATTCTACTACCTTGAGCTTTAACAGTGATAGTTCCCTCAGAAGCAGTGGTCTTCTAGAATCAACTTTCTTAAAGGAGGCAGTTCTAAATTTCTTCACAAGTTCTCCTTTTGTGGCCCCATTCTAGCTTTCAGACATACAGGTTGTCCAAGACTTTCCTACAAGTTTCACCTTTTCCAATATTGCTAATGTTTCAGGCAGATACAGTAACTTTTACTCTGATCATATGATTCCTCCTTTTTAGGCTTTCACTGCCCAAATCATTCTACAGTTCTGGAATCACTAATGTTCACATTAAACCCTGCATCCTGACATTATTTTACTTATATATCTAGATACTCAAACAGCTAGTGAGAGTTTTCCTAAACATTTCATACTATATATTATTTAGACTATTGCAGCATATATAGACAGTGTATGTATACTAATTTGTATTTAAAAAAAGAAAAATGGTAATTTATCATGATCTATCATGACTTCTCAGGCATTACCTGTGCATGTATGATGAAAAGTCTTTTATATGGAAATGAAACAACACTGAGGAGAGATAAAGAGAAAATCATATAAAAAGTGGAAACTATATCACGTATTGACTGGCATATGTACTAATTATTTCTATTGTTAACATCTTTCTGGATGGTAACTATGAATATAGTAGGAGATTGAAAACTTGCCATGTGTCTATATAAAGAATATAGTCATTATGTGCTTTCACAAGTGAAGAGACTGAGCCTTGGAGAAGTCAAAGTCAAACAGATGGTGAAAAATATGAATACAGACAGAACAATTCTATATACTGAATATAACATGTGTCTATGTTATAGACATATATGTGAACTACTTCATAAGAAGAACCACATCTAATATAGAAAAAGAGGCATAACAAAGGGTAGCCTTGAATCATTATGTACACTTTCATACACTGTGTGTGTGTATGTGCTTGTATGTGTGTGTGTGTATGGTGGTGGAGTGCTAGACCCCAGGCCTCACATATACTTTGCAAGCATTGCACCTCTGAGCTGCATCCCCAGCCCTGTTTTTTTTTTTTTTAATTTTTTTGTCTTGACACAGGGTCTCCCTAAGTTCCATGGACTGCCTGTGACCTCCAAACTTGTGATCCTTAAGCTTCCACCTCCATAGTCTCTGGGATTACAGATGTGCATCACTGTACCTGTCTTCCCATGCCATTTTTACATGAATAACATTGAAAACCCCATGAGGGTCGCTATGAGTCGGATACCGACTTGATGGCACCTAACCTAACCTAACTAATTAGAATGAAATAGCTTATGATGGGGCTGGGGTTTAGTTCCATTGGTACTGTGCTGCCCAGCACCCTTCCAGTCCCTTGGTTCCATCCCCAGCACCACAAAAATGGGAGAAGGACATGGAAATCCACTCCTCAAGCAATCCAGAAACAATCAGCCATTGCAAACCCTACGAGGGTTGCTATGAGTCAGGCCTGACTCAACGACACCCAATAATATCTTGTGATTAATATAACATGTTGAAGTTGGCAAAAATATTGAGCATGTAAACTTATGTCTGCTACATAGAGGCATATTTGTTGCAAAAGTAAAAACCACTTATATATGTCTCACACTCCTTGTCTAGAAAAAGAGCAGAAATAAAAATATATTGCTATAATGTATAACCATCGTATCACACATAACTAAGCTGAAGGCTGATTTTTTTTCCCCAATAGAATGAAACTGGGAAGGATAGGTGAAAATGGAAAACAATTGAATGCATCTTCTTCCTAAGTTTATTAACCAAATGTCACAGATTCCTTCTGAAAGTGAGCTTACTTCTTCCAATAGATTTGTCCATTATTATGTCCAGGTTATTGCTTACAGTGATAAACTGCAGAATTTAGTAACTCTGAAAGAACTATAAACTTCTGAATTTGCCCAATTTGTAGAATGAAATTATCACTAGCAGTGAGATCTGTCTCATTTATTAAATCAT
>VMDO01021998.1:0-34194 GCA_007922755.1 Pedetes capensis
GAGCCATGTCTACTATGAGTCATCTGTTTTTTTAAATTATTTTACTTATTATTTGTATTATTTTATTATTTTTTCTACTCTGTTGGCCTTTATAAGAAATCATTTAATATTAATGGCTAGTGATGTATTGGTGCAAATATTTTTTCCCATTTTTGTTTTGTTTTTGCCATGAAGAAGGTGACATTTTTCTCCACGAATTTGGATTTGTTAATCTTTTCTCTTTTGCCCCTGGGATTTTGTGCCCTACCCTAGAAAGGCCATTTTCACCCAAAAGTTTAAGAAAAAAATATTTTTCCTTGATATCTGCTAATGTTTCAGGATTTCTTTTCCTTTCCTACGGTTTTTAAAAAAGCTGTTTTAAATCCTTGCTCCATCTGATATTTACTTGGATCAAAGGGATAAGTATAAAGTAGATTTTTTTTTCGTATGGCTGCCCTATTGATACAACATTATTTATTGAAAAATAAATTTATTCCATAATCCGCTTTGTCTTCTAGAACAAAGTGCCATCTCCAAAGGTTTCCTTGCATTTGACTCTAAGTTCTTTCCTTGGTTCCACCCACCAGTGTCTGTTCAATGCCTTAATGCCATCACAGTATTTTAAATACTTTTATTTTTTACCCCTTAGGATTTTCCTCTATAGTTTTCCATGGGAATTTTAGATCAGTGTGCCTATTTATAAAGAAAATCCTCTCTTGTTTTAATTGCATTATGATAAACTTCTATTTGTTTAGGGAGAATTGGCACCTTTGAAATATTGAATGTTTCTTTCCCATAGCCAGTTGTACTTCCTGGTTATGAAAGCCTTGCATTGCACTTCTCACTAATGTTTACAATATTTCTTCGTATAGAGTTTTTGCATTTGGATTAGGTTTCTACTTAGATATTTCATCTTTTCGATACCATCTTGAGTGAGCGTCCTCCGTTCCAGTATGTCTTCTAGCTCATGTTGGCTACTTTTTGGGTTGATTTCGAAATCAGTCACTTTTACAAATTCTCTTAAATTTCCACTGGGTTCTTTTGGAGTTTCTAGGCTTCTAAGTATCTCATCTTCAAAAAGTATCAACAATACCTCCTCCTTTCTACTGCGTTCTTCTGCTTAATTGCACTGATTAGTGCTATGGCTCGTCCGCACTAAAGCGCATGCTGAAATTTGATTCTGAATGCAGTGACCTTGGGAACCAGGGCTTCATGAGGGGTGTTGGGGTCCTGCAGCGGAACCTTTATGAATGGATTCAAGCCTCTCCCGCTAGGGCGTTCTCTGCCCTGTGGGATGGTTCAATTACCACAAGAGCATGAGTTTTCCCCCTGGTGTTTTACCTTTTT
Source organism: Pedetes capensis (assembly GCA_007922755.1). Taxonomy (NCBI): domain Eukaryota; kingdom Metazoa; phylum Chordata; class Mammalia; order Rodentia; family Pedetidae; genus Pedetes; species Pedetes capensis. The sequence continues at coordinate 1,327 of VMDO01021998.1, forward strand.
TTTTTTTTTTCTCTTTTTTCCACATGCTTCATTGGCCTTCTGCTTCCTACCATGATTTGAAGCACTATGAGGTCCTCATCACAAGTCAAGCAGATGATGGCACCATCTCGTGGACTTCCTGGCCTCCAGAACCAGGAGTCATACTAAACTTTTTGCTTTATAAATTTCCCAGTCTCAGATATTTTGTTTTAGCAATAGAACCAAGACAAGTAGGATATTGAGAAAAGTTTTAAATGGTGGCACTAACTGTCTAGTCTTGTCCTTGACTAAAGAGAAAGTGTATTATTGCCTTTTGACTCTTCTTGAGAATAATTCATTTCATCTATGTTTTTATTTTTATTTGCACATAATTGAGATGGCTGTTTTGTTCCATATTTGTGATGCTTCCTTCCTTCCTTCCTTTATCTCTCTCATTATATCTCTCTCAACCTTTTTCCTTCCATCCCTCCTTCCTTCTGTCTCTCTTTTCTCCTCTTTCTTTCGTCCTTCCTTTCTTTCTTTCCTTCCTTCTTTCTTTCTTTCTTTTTTCTTTCTTCTTTCTTTCCCTCCCTCCCTCCGTTCCTCCCTTTCTTCTTTGGTGCTAGAGCCTGAACCCAGGGCCTTATGACTGCCCTCTGTAACACTGAGCTACACTGCCTGCCCTCTCTTTTCTTTACTAATTGTCTACCCTGATGGAAAGAGCTATGTGATAAAACTGAAAGTTCAAGTTACCTGAAGACACCCAGCTGCTGGGTCTGGCTTTTGCATTCATGATGTTATTTTAGGGTAGAACATATGGAAAGCTCACTGAAATCCTGTTTAATTGTTTGTTGTTGCTTTTGTTTTTCTTTTGAAACAAGCTCTCACTAGGTAACCCACGCTGGTCTTGAACTCACAATCCTCCTGCCTCAGCCTCCTGAGTGCTGGGATGGCAGGTGGCCCCACCACACCCAACTCCTATTTAGCTTTTTAATGACAAATGCTCCAAAGCAGACAAACAAAGGTCTTCTATGACAAAGCATGAATGGAATTTGGCTGGGTGATCCCAGGAAATTCCTCAACGCATTCTGAGTTCGCTTCCACAGCTTCTGAGCTGTACCTGAAACAGATTGCCTCAGGAACCAGAAGGCCCTCACAGGGGCCCCCCAGCCCACAACAGCAGGGAGAAGATAGAAGGAAGGAACTAGAAGTCCATTCCTCCTTTAAAAACCAAAACAAAAACCTAAACAGTTCTGGGGGGGAGGGATCACAGAAATTCATGTCATCGTCAAGGCTTTAGAAGAGGCAGGCCACCCCCAATGACCTCTTTCAGACTGGCCAGTGCCCAGGACAGCCAGGTCTTGGAAACAGAAAGTGGATTTAGAGAAGCTGAATCACGTGATGAAAACCCAAAGCCCCTGTTTCAAAGTTGTCTTCTTACAGAGCAAAGCAGTTTAGACCCGGCGCCTGGGATGCCACCCCGGACCTGGGATAAAAACACCTCTGTTTTATCCCAGTATATAATGGCAGAAGAGTCTGAAAATGTTCAGTTCGTGTGTGTGTGTGTGTGTGTGTGTGTGTGTGTGTGTGTGTGCGCGCGCGTGTGTGTGTGTGTGTTTTCGATCCGTGGATGCAAAAACCATGGGCAAGGACAGCTAGCTGTAACAACTTACTTTCCTTCTTTTTCTAAAAGCCCAGTGCAAAACCCATTGCTCCTGCCGCTGGCTCAGAGTTCTGCGAACTTCTGTTTTGTTCATTTGTGTGTTTGGTTTTTGCAATGCCGAGGATACAACCCAGGGCCTTGCACGTGCGAGGCCAGAGCTATATCCCCAGCCCTTGGTTTTGTGAGACGGGCTCGGTATGTAGCTCACGTTGGCCCGGAGCTCGTGGTCCTCCTGCTTCAGCCTCCTGAATGCTGGGGCTACAGGCACGCCCCACCCTGCTCGGGGCTCTTCTGGTTTTGAGAGCTGTCTGATTAGCCACTCTTTGGTCAAATAAATTCTAACTTTCCTCTAAAGTTTTTCTTTTAGCCTAAATTAATAATACATTAAACAAAACGAAGTAAAATATGCCCTATTAAATATTTCTTTGAGAAACTCAGTGTAGCCTATGTAGAATTGTGCTGTAAATGGATGCAACATAAGCGGATTTTGCTCAGGTTAGGCCTGCCACGGATGGGTGAGGATCAGGTTGCCATAGCAACGTCTGAAGCATGGGAAGAGAAAGAAAAGGAAAGGTGTCACTGGCTGCCATTCTACTGCCTGGGAGGGAGAACGCCAGGAACTCTGGGCCATGAGGAGCTGGCTCTGCTGTGGTTCCAGGGAACTCCAAAGTGGGTTTCCTAACTGTCCTCGGGACCTTTTCGTACATTCTAAGTCAGTATGTTTTGGGGAGATTTGGGTCATACGATCTGATATTTATGATCTGTTAGGAACAAAGGAATTTTACAGGATATGGTGCTCATTTTCATACTCTTAGTTCTCTTCTTCAGTATATATAATATTTTCATTTTCTTATATAATCAGCCACTGAAAACCCCACGAACAGCAGAGAAGCACTGGCAGTAGTGTTTTGCCTGTTGTACATAGGGTCGCTGTGAGTCGGACACCAACTCGATGGCACCTAGCAACATCATCATCATGTAAATGCTCCATTCTGGTGGGGTTTGAAAACCCTGGTAAAGATCCACAATGTTAGATATTAGTGAATGGTTAAATGGATTCAAGTTTGCATCTGGAAATACGAACCAGAGGGAGGAGTCAAAGCTTTAAAAATGATTCTTTTTTCTGAACCACAGAGTTGTTTCGTGCTGAAATTCTCTAGAATTATCAGACTTTCTCCCGAAACTCTTGACCAGGAGAGCAAATGTTCCCTCTCTACCAGGAAATGTCATCATATCTTGGAACAGATTTAATATAGTTCCTCACGGGCGTGTGGAAAATAATTCCCTTTCACTATTGAGGACAATTCAGTCTGGCTATTAACTGGATCATCATTAATCCATCTGTGTCCACATAGGGACACAGACATTATTCTGGTTTAATTATTGAAATCTGCTAACAAAGAAAAAGTTAAACCTATGTGTGTATTTTCAGGTCTGAATAAGAGAGAAAGAACCATAGCTGATCATACAAATACTCCACCCGGCTCTCTGTCTCAGGTTAATTATTTTAGATTCCTTTGCACTTAGAGGAGGGCTAGAATCTATAAGAAGTTGCTGATAATTTCTTGGGCACTAGTTGCAATTTGATATTTTCCCAGAATAGCTTTTTATTAGTCCATTGATAGGCTAATCCATAAGTTAATCTGGGTAATTTAATAAATTCAAAAAATTTAAAAAACATGTCATTAGGAAGACATCTCTCTCAGTTCAATATAGAAGACTACAGTTCTAAAGAGTTTTATTTCAGACGTATTTTACTCCATCATTGAGCACTTTGTTGTTAGTTGCCATTGAGTCAGATCTGACTCAGTGACCATATGTATGACTGAATGAAACATTACCCAGCACTGTGCCATGCACACAGTCTTTTTATGTTTGAGCCCACTGTTGCAGTCACTGTGTTTCTTCTCATTGTGAGTCATGCCACGTCAGCAAAAGGAGGTCCCAAGGGCTTTACTCCATTCCTGTCATCAAGGTTGACTCTTATTTTGAGGGCACAATTCTTCCCTAGTTGTTTCTTGAATGCCTTCCAGTTTGGGGGGCTCATTCTCTGGCACTATCTTTGACAGTGCTTCTCTGCTTTTCGTAGGGTTTTCAATAGCTGATTGTTTCAGGAGTAGGGTGCCAGTTCCTTTTCCCCAGTCTGTCTTGGTCTGGAAGGTTAGCTGAAAGCTGTCTACCATGGGTGGCCCTGCTGGAATCTGAGATACCGGTAGCATAGGTTTCAGCATCACAGCAACATGCAAGCCCCTATGGCATGACAAGCTGACAGACACGTGGGGGACTGAGCACTTAACTGTATGGAAAGCATATTCTTATGTGTCCCAGGCTGAGAGAGAGAATGTGGAGTGGTGACTATTTTTTCTTATCAGGTTTTTTATTTAGCTTGGGGCTTTGGTTATGATGTAAGCTGTTTGTTTGCTAGTATGTACATAAAAACTTTGCAATTCTCTAGACATATTTTATAATTTTTTTCTATTTGTAAAATACACACTTAGTGCAGAAAACTTAGTGATCATAGACAAGCAGTAAAGAAAATAAAACAAAAGAAGAAATGATCCAAAATCTCACTACTTCCCTCATCATTGCCCCCGAGGGGAATTTGGGGCCTTGCAGTCCTTTTCCTACATCAGCAATGAATCCAGAATGTTTTTGAGGCCTAAATCTTTCAATTTGGGGGCTGATGCTTAAGAAAAAGATTATAAAATTAGAAATGCAAAATTGAGGTCGAAAGTGCATGTGCATACAGAATGAGAAAGACAACACAGAAATCGGAGATTCTACAAAGTTGATAAAAACCACAAATGTCACACAAGTCAGGAAAATAGCAGATCATCGTTTTGACTATTCTACTGCTTGCCACGTCTCCACTCCTGAATTTTGGTTTGAATACTCGGTGATTGCCTTTTTGAAAGATAACGATTTTTAAATACCATTTTCTGCAGAAAGATTAGAGAAAGGATAGAAGGATAACTCAGTCTTCCCACTTAGATGGTTGGTTAGAATCCAATTTTTCAACTGATCGTTCAGAAGAGGCCCTTTGTGTCAGCTTCGCACTTGGGGCTGCCATGAGCTCATCTGTGACTTCCTTTATTATAGCTGGGGGCAGGGTGGGGTTTATGGCCAAGGGCTGTCCCCGCAAGATTTCTAGTGTAGGGGATGGAGGCGCCCATAAAGTGGTTTTTATGGCACTAAATTTGATGTCATGATTGTTTGCTATGGTATTCACTGTGAAAACTTAAGAAGCAAGGGCATGTCATAATAAAAACCATTGAATAAATAGTAATAGGACCAGAGGCTGGCAGTGGACTAGATCACTCATCTAATACTGCTGAGAATGTACAAAGGTAGAGCATTATAGAAAAAAGCTTGGACTTAAAATCAGGATGCATGTATATAGGTAAATATTCTCAGAAAGAGACATGCATTGGTGTGGCGGGGAGGGGATAGGGAAGGAGGGTCATGAGAAGGGAATGGGGAAATTATTTGAGCAATGTACAATGAAATGCATTTATGGAAATGTCACAATGAAATACAAGTCAGAATGAAACCCATTAAGTTGTACATTAAAAACTTCCAATAAACAATAACAACGACAAAGACAACAACAAAACCCCATTGAATACTATTGGTAAAGGCCAGGAAAAATAAAAGAACAAAAGTTGCTGCATATTGCTAGGCAATAAGGCCAATTATTCGTTAATAGTGGTTAAAATTTCTACACATCCCATGGAAAGGAACTCACCTACAAAAAAATTCATTATTTTGAATATTTAGAATTTCTTCTAAAGCCGATAATTTGAAATGCATGAAAATCTTACCTAGGGAACAGGCTATCATGTGGCAGGTCATCAATGAGCCAAGGAAATTTAATCAAAAATTTCATTTCAGATTCCATGAAAACAAGTCCTGGTTCCCTTTAATAAGCGGCTCATGTCTTTTCCAGGAAATGCAAAGTGGTAAAGCCTAAACACAATGTTCCAGCCTAAAGTAGATGCCGTAAAACTGAACAGGAAGGAAGGAAGAACATTGGAGTCACGCGGGGTTCTTGCGGTAGATTGAGTTTTATGGTGCCTGGGATATGCAGTTCCTCATTACAAGGAGCCCAGTTACCCTGGGGGAGGCCACCAACTCCACTGCGCGTGTCTAGTTTCAAATGTGATGTTACTGTGTCTGCTTTCTTGGTGTCCCAAGTCATGTGAGGGGCTGGAATTTAGCTCAGTTGGTAGAGTGCTGCGCTGCAGTCTCTGAGGTCCCGAGTTTGATTCCCAGCACCACGAAAATGGGAGAAGGACCTGGCAACCCACTCCTGAGGCAATCCCGAAACAGTCAGCCATTGAAAACACTGTGAGGGTCGCTATGAGTTGGACACGACTCGATGGCACCTAACAACAGCAACAACCACAAGTCATGTGAGAAACCCTAGCTGTAACAGAATCCGGGAAATATAAAAACAGGAGAGTCTGTATTCCTTGTAGACCCCTTTGCCACGGTGGGCACTGGGGATTTAACTTCTCTTCATACAGAATCTATCCTCTCTTTGGGTAGCCATCCAGGCACACTGCATCGGATTCATTCGATAGTCTGATCCAATAATATATAGCGGGTACCTAGTGGGTGGGCTGGGATTTAGCTCAGTTGGTAGAGCGCTGCGCTGCAGTCTCTGAGGTCCCGAGTTCAATTCCCAGCACCGCAAAAATGGGAGAAGGACCTGGCAATCCACTCCCACGGCAACCCCGAAACAGTCGCCATTGAAAACCCTATGAGGGTCGCTATGAGTCGGATACCGACTCAACGGCACCTAACAACAACACCTAGTGAGTGCTTTGTGATCCACAAAGAAAAATATCCAAACTACTTCTAAATAAAACAGGAAGATGGGTGTATAGAGAGGTCATCAGGCAGAATGCGAGGGATAACATGAAGTGCTCTGAAAAATTCAAAGGAAGGAGGACCTATGTTTGGAGGGGCGATCTGGGAGCCTTCCTGGAAGAGGTGGTGTTTGAACTGTGCCTCCGCAGATCACTAGAATTCCGGCAGGTGAAGAGTCAACCTTGAGAACGCCACATACTTTCCCTTGTGACTCTCCTGGAGGTATTTCTTACAGTCTCTGTATAACAGCCTGGTCCTCTTAAGATGCTGTGGCTTCTTTGCCTGTTTGGGTCACAAGCTTGATGCGGGACATCTGGCTGTCCTTCCTGGTCCAGCCAGAGAACTTTTTCTTGCTCTTGGCCTCATGAAAGGTCAGCAGCTGTCAGGCCACCTGGCAGATGTGTCAGAGTGTCGCCCAATCAGACTTATTTTCTTTCTTACATTCAAGAAGACCGGAGTGTGCTGTGACGCTTTGCTTACAGGTAGATCCAGCCGCTTGTCCTCTGTCTAAGAGGGGACACCTAGTGTCCCCAAACCACTACTCCTCGCCTGCTGTTCACGGAGCTTTCCGGTTCTTTATTCTCCTGGGATCTATCCGCAGCTCTCTAGCTTGCGATCTGTCTCTAAGGCGTCTCCCTCCTACCCCTCACGTCCCCACAGCGTGCCACCTGTCATCGAGGTCATGACCCGGCGTGATGGAAAAGCAGTCAGCTTCCTGGACGTTCAGCTGTGTGTGATACAGCAGGGAGGGTCAATCCAGTTACCCGAGTCTGGGGGAGGAAGGTGAAGACGCACTGCTGTGTTGCTAAACGACAGAAATTCACTCCTCCCATCATACACTGGGGTAAAACAGAGGCACCGCCGGATGCAGGGCGGCCTTCCAGGCGCCAGGTCTAAACTGCTTTGCTCTGTAAGAAAACGACTGCTAAACAGGGGCTTTGATTTCATCACGTGATTCAGCTTCTTTAAATCCACTTTGTGTTTCCAAGACCTAGCTGTCCTGTGCACTGGCCAGTCTGAAAGAGGTCACTGGGCGTGGCCTGCCTCTTCTAAAGCCTTGAGGATGCCATGAACTTCTGTGATCCCTCCCCAGGGACATGTTTAGGTTTTTGTTTTGGTTTTTAAAGGAGGAACAGACTTCTAGTTCCTTCCTTCTATCTTCTCCCTGCAGTCATGGGCTGGGGGGCCCCTGTGGAGGGCCTTCTGGTTCCCGAGGCAATCTGTTTCAGGTACAGCTCAGAAGCTGCAGAAGCGAACTCAGAATGCGTTGAGGAATTTCCTGGGAGCACCCAGCCAAATTCCACTCATGGTTTCTCATAGGAGACCTTTGTTTGTCTGCTTTGGAGCATTTGTCATTAAAAAGCTAAATAGGAGTTGGGTGTGGTGGGGCCACCTGCCATCCCAGCACTCAGGAGGCTGAGGCAGGAGGATTGTGAGTTCAAGACCAGCCGGGACTACCTAGAAAGAACCTGTCTCGAAAGAAAAATAAAAACAAAAACAAGAAAGCAATTAAATAGGATTTCAGTGAGCTTCCCATATATTCTATCCTAAAGATCTCTTGGTCTCTGTCAAAGAAATGGACCATTTTGATTGCTTGCCCTGGCACTTAGTAAAAAAGCCATTCTATCTCATAGCAGACTATAGCTGTACCATCCTGGCATCCATGATCTTGGAAGCTAAGCAGGGTTGGGCTTGGTTAGTTCTTGGATGGGAGACCGCCTGGGAATACCCAGGCTTGGTACTGTAGGCTTGGGAGATGGACCCAGCAGTTCACTCCATCAAAAACCCTGTGAATAGCTGAGAAGCACTGACATAGTGTTGGGCATGGCACAATGTTGAGGAGTGTTTCATTCTGTTGTACATTGGGTTGCTATGAGATGGACCTGACATGACGGCACCTAACTACAACATCTTGTGGCTGGATATTAAGCGGTTTGCTAGAATCCTTCAAATCCAGTTGAAATCAGAAAGCTCATTTCAATATAGTCTCTTGCAATGAAATGACTAGCTTACAAAGATCAGTGACTGAAGAGTTTTTCATAGGTATTAGCTCCACCCTCAAAGGAGTTAAGTGTAGAGACGGTCTTCCCACTCGCTTTGGGGCACATAGTCTGGGAGTGGGCGGGGATGGGCACATGATAAGTCCACTTCAGCATCCCTATTTCCCAGTCTTCAGAATTCACTCACTACATTACGCTGTGGCATTTCTGGCATTTCATTTTTGCTTAGAATAGTCCAGCAGTGAGTCAAGATTTCTGCAGATCAGCTGGGTGCCCTACCGGAACCTCACGGCTATTTGACAAGGATGTCGAATTCAGAGCTTGTGCTAAGAGTGCCCTGGAGGGTAAATGGAGAGTTAGACTCCGCATTGCTTTCGGTGTATACTTTTTATTCTTGGATTTGACTTTTTTGTTGACCCCTTGGGTTATGCTTGAGTCTGGGTGAAGTTGTAGGACAGGTAACGAGGAGGAGGGTGTGTGTGTGCGCGCGTGCACAAGTGTGAACCCTTTGTGTCCTGTCTGTGTCACATATGTACTGGGAGCGAAACCTGAGAATTAGTTTCATCTTTATAGTTAACCCTCTGAGGCAAGGAGGATAGTTTGAAAATGTATCCCACATGTGACTCTCCAGTTTGGTTTGCAGATTGATTTATAAGCTGCAGACATAAAATAACGACCGCTCGAGAAACATTGCCAAATTATTCGAGGCTGATTTTGCAAGGGATTCGTTACCAGAAAATCTTTTTTCCAGACTGAGGTAGCTTTCCTGCATCAAAGAGATTAGATTTGACTGGATTATTCTGCCTAGGTATTTTATTTTCTAAATAAAAATCAAGACCCCAACAATCCTCCCGAGACCTTGGCTTGAATCCAGTCGATAGTTCTTATGATCAAAGATTCCCTTCTGCTTTCAATAGCATCAGTTTCTCCCTCCCTCCCTCTCTTCCTTCTTTCCTTCCTGCCCGTCTGCCTTCCTTTCTTCCTTCCTTCCTCCCTCCCTCCCTTCCCATTCCTTCCCGTTTCTTCCCTTCCCTTCTTTCCTTCCTCTTTTCTCTCTCTTTTTCTCTCTTTCTCTCTTTCTCTTTGTTTCTTCTTTTTCCTCATTAAAACTTCCAGTTTTCTCTGAGAAGATCAGATGAACTTGTTTGTCATAGTAATAACATAGTAGTCTTAAATGAGACCTTGATCCTCAAAACTCTCTTAGGGTTACAGCCACATAACTACAAATTTGAGTTCATAAAGAATTTATGAGCTTGTTTAAAAGCAGTAACAAAAACTCATACGGTGCTTATTTGTGCAGAGAAATATCAATACAAACTATAAAATTACAATAAATGTGGTATATTCCCTAAGTAAAAACATAACAAATGATTCAAAAGGCACCTAACAATTACTTTACAACTATTCTGAGGAGGTTGCCCTTCCCCAGTCATTTCTTGAATGCCTTCCAGCTTGGGGGGCTCATTTTTCAGTGCTCTATTTGACAGTGCTTCTTTGCTATTCATAGGATTTTCAATGGCTGATTGTTTTGGGAATGGGCTGCCGGGTCCTTCTCCCTAGTCTGTCTTAGTCTGGAAGCTCATCTGAAACTTGTCCACCATGGGTGGCCCTGCTTGGGTCTGAGATCCTGGTGGCACAGCTTTCAGCATCACAGCAACACGCAAGCCCCCACAGCACGGCAAGCTGACAGGCACGTGGGGGCAAGCAATACACATGAGGTGGAAAGAAAGTAGGTGTCACAGTGCCTTACAACGCTGCTTAATCCTCTCAGAAAGTTGGAGGTTATTGCCAGAATATGATTGAGTTTATTACTGTGTAGATACCATGTATCATTCTGTTATGTCATTAAGACTTTCTCAGAACTACAAAACATGAAGTGCCATGTTAAAAGCTTATGTCTAAATATTTTAAGGAAAATTTCAGCTATGTATCTTCATCCAGACATGAATAAAGCCAGCCTTGGTTTTCTGGGTAAGAGTCAATGGAAATAATCCAAATTAATTTTTTTCTTACTCTCAATATCTCGTTCGCAATTCGTAGGGCGAAAGTTCTTTGATCTTCATGCCTGCTCAGATATATAGACTTGTAAGAGATGTCATACTACATGCAAAACACATCCTCTCTTCTTCCCTGCTCCAGCTTTAAATTATGTATGGCTCCCTCGTGTACATAAATATTTCCTTCTAGTTGGAACTTCACTAGCAGATGGTAGGATGTCATAAATATAACTCAAAGAACCAGTAAAGGTAGATGAATGCCACACGTATATGAAAAACGCATGAGATTCTTGGAGAGACGATGCCAGTTTTATTTCTTATCTATATTTAAAACTGAGAAGAGTTAGCAGGATGACAGAATATAGTGGAATATTTTCTTTAGACCGTATTTCATGGCTTCGAGGTTGAATGAAGCAAATCCTTCTCTAGCACCCAGTGATCTGTGAAGCATACTGAGACCATTTAATTAAGTACCAAGCCCAGCCTAATAAACTTAGCCTTTTCAGCACAGCGTGTGAGAAATGAGATTCTCAGTTCTTGCTCATGCAATGTGTGTGCAGTTCTTACAATACGCCCATAAAGCTCCAGGTATGGAAAGTCTAACATGTAAAATTTTGTAGCCAGGCGAGGTGGCGCACGCCTGTCATCCCAGCGACTCGGGAGGCGGAGGCAGGAGGATCGCAAGTTCGAGACCAGAGGCAGTCTGTGTAACTTAGCGAGATCCTGTCTCCAAAAGTAAAAAAATGGGCTGGGGGTGCAGCTCCGTGGTCCAGCACTTGCAGAGCATGCAGGCGCGAGACCCTGGGTTCAACCCCCATTACCACACACACACACACACACACACACACAAAAAAAAAAAAAAAACAAACAAACAAAAAACAAAAAACTGTGATTCGAAGCTTCTCATTCACATCAACTGTTTCCCTTCCCATATTGCCATGACACCGTCATTACTCACCAAGAAGCCGCGACGCGCCGGGCCGTTGCCAAGTGCGTTCTGCGACTCACATCGGGCAGCTTTCACAAGAGCTTGAATAGGATGTCCCCACTTGATAGACATGGAAGATAAATTTCAGAGCACTATCCGTGAAGACCACTGCCCTAGGGAGGAGCAAAAGGTGAGCTTGAACTGTGGATGATACTTGTTTGCAGACTGAAAAACTACAGGGGCTTTGGCAACATCTGGGGCTTAATGAAAAACAAATGATTATATCTATTACATTTTCTCTAAGTCTCTAAGTAACTACTGGGAGAAAAATAAAAAATAAGGTAAGAGAAAATATCCAACTTTTTTTTTTTTTTTTGCCGTGCTTAGAGGTTGAACCCAGGGCCTTGCGCACACCTTGCAAGTGCTCCACCACTGGGCGGCACCCAGCCCAGCTTTTATTTTTATAGCTGTATAACGTGATACTGTGGCTGCAGACTAGAAAAGAATTGTTAAGTGCCATGGAGAGGGTTCTGGATGGCTGCTGGTTTCCGGTGTGGACCGTCGGGTCCTTGTGCTGTTTTTGCAGTGTTGGGGATCGAACCTGGGTCCTCAGTGCAGAGCAGCGCTCCACCAACTGAGCTCAACCCCAGCCATAGCATCTTGGCATTGATCCCACTTGATTGTGGAAGCTGAGCAGGGTTGGGCTTGGTTAGTCCTTGGATGGGAGACCACCTGGGAACACCAGGTGCTGCAGGCTTGGGAGAAGGACCTGGCAACCCACTCCCCAAAATCAATCCACCATTGGAAACCCTGTGAATAGCAGAGAAGCACTGACAATAGTGTTTTGCCTGCTGTACGTGGGGTCGCTATGAGTCGGACGCCAACTTGACAGCACCTAGCAGCAACATAGAGAGTTCAGAAGCCCCAGGTCAGTTTGGTTATTAGAAATGAAAATGACTTGGGAAGCATGTTGAGTGCTAAGGAGCAACCTCCCGGCCTGCTGAGACCCCACCCAGCGGGGAGAATCGTCCCCGTCTCTGAAGGCCGCAGCCTTCTGCAGGTCCCTCTCATGCCATCAGCTCCTCCTGTGAATCGTCTTTTGGGGGCGCTAGGAAAGTCCTGCTCCAGATCACTCCCGGAAGGTCCCCCAGGAGCCCCTTCCCTGCCTAAGCATCTCCAGCCCACCCACCAGGAGCAGGTGAGTCCAGCTGGTGTGGAACCTGCCAGGATCACCCTGCATGCGAGCAGGATTTGGGTCCCCACCAAGTGCAAACTTTCACAGGAAAAAGAAAGGCAGGTCCCCTGGGGAGGGAGGTCACATCTGTGTGTGTTGACGCCATGGGCTTCCTTTCTCCGGGGGTGGCAGAGACACGGTGGCATCGGGCAGAGCAGCGTGCAGGGTCTGAGAGGTGGTCTGGGTACTGGGGACGGCACGGTCTGCAGAGTTAGGGTGCAGAAGTCCGTGCTGAGTTGATTGTCTTTAGGAGCGCAGGTCAAGGCAGAGATTAAGGAGGAACGGGACAGGGGAAGGAAAAATCTAGAAGGCCTCAAAATCCCTCTAGAACTTTCTCCATCCAGCCGGAGACCCCACCTAACGGCGGTCTCTGGACTTCTTCCTGGGCTGCTAAATGGTTCAAGATCCTATTTTTGAGGCGGCTCCTTGGCATCCTGGGCGGCAGTGGCGTGCCCACCCCGACTGTCATCTTTTCCATCTGTGCAAGGGCAGAATTTTCCAGGAGGGTGGGGTTGAGGGAAAAAGAAAGCAGGGCATGCCAGCCAATGAGAAAGCTGCCCACCAGCGTTTACGGCCGGGCACAGGATCCGTCCTCTGTGACCTGAAATACACCTGACACGTTGGCCCGGCCGTGGAACCAGAGCGGAATGGAATGAAGCTTAATGATATTTGCTAACCAGTGACTCTGTAAGACACGTGGGGAGAAGTCGGGGGCTGTGATGGAGGGGGAGGTGTTTAAAGAAAAGAGAAAGGGTGAGCCTTGAGAAACTGCTCGGTCTCTACCCTCAGTCTGCCTTCCCCAGAACTGGGCTTCTTCCATCTCCACTGAGGGCAGACCCCTTACCCGTTTCTCATGGGGACCCCTGTGGCTCTGGTGCTAGGGGAAGCCTCTCCTTCCTCCATCAGTGGGTTGTGCATGGTGCGGCAGGTGGGGTGTTCTAACAATAGTAATTCTTCATCTGAACGTTTCGTAAATTAGGTTTGGTTAGGGCTCTATCCAAGTGCTAACAGATGTTATTTAGGAACGGAAGCAGAGGTGACTCCCACGTGTCTGTCAGCTTGTCGTGCTGTGGGGGCTTGTGTGGTGCTGTGATGCTGAAAGCTATGCCACGGGCATTTTGGATACTGGCAGGGCCACCCATGGTGGACAGGTTCCAGCTGAGCTTCCAGACTAAGATAGACTAGGGAGAAGGACCTGGCAGCCCACTCCTGAAACAATGAGCCATTGAAAACCCTATGAAGAGCAGAGAAGCACTGACATAGTGCTGGGCATGGCACAGAGTTGGGTTGTTGTTGTTAGGTGCCGTTGAGTCGTGTCTGACTCATAGCGACCCTCATAGGGTTTTCAATGGCTGACTTTCGGGATTGCCTCTGGAGTGGGTTGCCACGTCCTTCTCCCATTTTTGTGGTGTTGGGAATCGAACTCGGGACCTCAGAGACTCCAGAGCAGCACTCAACCAACTGAGCTAAATCCCTGCCCACAGAGTTGGGTAGTGTCTTGTTTTGTTGTACGTAGGGTTGCTGTGAGTCGGACTTGATTCAACAGCACCTAACAACAACAACAGCACACTCTGTGGTGATTGCTGGGAATCCCTGTTCTTCTGTGCTTCTCCATCCTAATACCTACCCTCGCCTTTGCCCTGAGTGTTCCCTGCCTGTGATTGGCACCTGGGAAGCCCTTCTCTTCCCCTGACACACCCAGATTCTGGCTTCTTTGGCGTCTACCCAAAAACATCCAGGCTCAGCTGTAGGCTGGCTTCTCTCTGCATTCCCTGGCCCACTCATTCTTGCCCAGACCTTCCATTTTTGTTGTTAGGTGCCATCAAGTTGGGTTTGACTCATAGCAAACCGATGTACAAGAGAACAAAACACTTCCCAACACTGTACCATGCCTGGCCCTGTGTCAGTACTTCTCTGCTGTTCATAAGGTTTTCACTGGCAAATTGTTTGGGGATTGTTTTGGGAGTGGGCTGCCAGGTCTTTCTCCCAAGCCTACAGCTTCTGGTGTTCCCAGGCAGTCTCCCATCCAGGTACTAACCAGGCCCGACCCTGCTTAGCTTCTGAGATCTGACGGGATCGGATGCCACAGGGCTACAGCTGTAGGCATCTTTTATCAGATATGACAACAATCCGAGAAAAGATAGCCATCTTGGTGTTCATTAGTGAGAGGCAGGAAAATGAAGTCCAAAAAGGAAGCAGTGGGCAGTGTTGGTATTTGTTGTACGACAAGGCGTTGGGCCGTCGGTAACCTACATGTCAGGAACTTTTACAAGAAGCCATAATTTCCAAATCCCATAACTCCAAACCCAAGTAAGTGGAAGATAATTTAAATATCTGGGATAATTGTATGATGTTGGCAGATTGCCTCTGTGTCTTGCCCACGCTTGAGAAATATGTCTGAAAAGATAATCACTCATGGCACTCCACTACCACCTCCCACTAGACTTTTTTTTTTTTCCCACGGGGTTTGGTGTTCATTGCAAAGTTTGCCTTCCTTTGGGGACAGCAAGATTCCTGAAACTTGCCTATCAGCTTCGATCTTGGCGGTCCGGTTCCCTCGTGACCATTTCCTCCTAACTCCTTCCTTCTCAAACACTCTCTCCTATAACTTACAGCTTGACACTTACCCATGAACATTAAGTAAAGCCCCCCAAACTGGATTTTTTTTCAGTTACAATATCAGAAATAAGGAAATTTAGCCAGGAAAGAAACTGCAGCGATCACCGAGACCCTTTTGCCGTTTCCTCTGGCCTACATTTGGTGTGGCCTTCTCCATGTTGCCATAGAAACCATGGACCTTTCCTTGCCAGGGTGATCTTACACCTGTTCAGATTTTGACAACGAGAAGGTGCAAATGGAAAAGCCCAGAGTCTTCTGTTCCGAGCCCCCTCCCACACGGTGCCGCTGATGAAAACTGGAGAAAAGGGGATCGGTTTGTTGTCACGATCTATTTTCTATTCCCTTCGCAAATATGGTGCATCTGCCTGGTAAGTATGAGAGAAAGAACACTGATTACCCAGGCTTCCAGAGTGCATCAGATTTTCTAGGTTTTACTATGCGACTCGAACTATCTGTTTGACAGATACAGTAATCATTACAGATTGGAAATACCTCTGTCAGACAGTGATTTCCTGAGATTGGCAGCCACACTGTCCTGCATAATTTATTGGATTGACACTTTGCAGGGAGTTCCAGAAAAGAAAAAAAAAAAGGTTTAAAAAAAGCTGTGAAAGGGAAAGCTTATTTTAGCCAGCAGACTTGGAAACCTCACAGACGTTACAGGATTCTTTTCAAGCCACGCGCGGTCCCTCCTCATCGGCCGCTAATTGAGGACATCAATTTATCTATCTGCTTGATACTGGGAATGTAAGGCTTAGTTCGGCGTGCGTTATAATTCATCGTGGTGTGAGCATCTTCAGAGTAATTCGACATCAGGCTTTGCACTAAGTGATTTATAAGGCGTTTATAAGTCCCTGTATTAAATCAGCATTTTTTATGGATTATTCTTTGGTATTACGTACCTCTGGAGACTGTTAAACTTTATTACCCAGTGTTCGTTTTAATAAGAACCTTCTGACGGTCCCGAGGGCCTGAGAAAAACTACCCAGGAGTTCCTGCCCAAGATCAAATGTGGTTCTGGCTGAAAGGGAATCCTTTTTATCAATTTATGTACACACACACACACACACACACACACACATATGTATATATGTACATATATATAATATATGCAATATCTATATTGTGGTGCTGAGGATCAAACCCAGAGCCTCCCATGTGCTGGGCAAGTGCTCTGCCCTTTAGCTCCAGCCCAGCCTTCACCGGTCCCTTCAGAAGGAGCCATCCACGGATGCTCCACGTTTCAGCTTTTATGTTTGTGGCGCAGGCTGGAGCTTCCTAGACATTTTTGCTTCATGACTCACTCGCCAACTTCCACATCTGCAGCAGGCGTGGCCCTGGCATGCAGTGAATGGGTGCACATCTGGAAAACACTAGCTGAGGGCTGTGGGAAAGCCTCCCACCGGATCCCCAATATCCCGGCCCCGGCGGTTTTACTTTGTGGGGAGGAGGGAGGGCCTTGTCCCTGGGGAAGGTTGAAGAAGGATGCTGGATTGGGTCTGCATTGCGCCAGATGTATTTCAATTGGAGAATTGTCTGTGCATCAGACAGAAATCCACACCTGCTTTTCAGACAGACAGACAGACAGACAAAGAGACCCTCTCCCTCTCACACGCCCTTCCCTGTCACACTCACGCGGAACCACCACATGCTCGGGTTAAGACACTGAGGACTTAATATTTGAGAACTGGGCTAGAGGAGCGCATCCCCTTCTGTTGGATATTCGAGTAGGTTTCACCCTGGATGTCATAATCCACCCCACCTGCCTTTCTCCCACTGAATTTGGAGCGATCTCCATTGTCTGTGGCTTGCTAGTATAGCAGTTCGTTTCTGTAATTATCCTGATAAATAATCTATTGTATTTCATCCTCAATACCTAAGCATAAATGGAAAACCGTAAAACCAAAGTGTTGGCACTCGTGAGGAAACTTTTGAGACAGACATTGTGACCCCCCCCAGAGAGAGTTTTAAAAAATATTTTATTAGCATATACTTATTGTTCAAAGTAGGGGTTTAATTATGACATTTCCATATATTTTGTTGTTGTTAGGTGCCATCAAGTCGGGTCTGACTCATAGTGACCTTACGTACAACAGAACGAAACACTCCCGGACACTGTGCCATGCCCGGCACTATGTCAGTGCTTCTCTGCTATTCATAGGGTTTTCAATGGCTGATTGTTTCAGGATTGCTTTCCGAGTGGGCTGCCAGGTCCTTCTCCCATTTTTGCAGTGCTGGGGATCAAACCTAGGGCCTCAGAGAGAACAGAGCAACACACTAACAACTGGGCTAAATTCCAGCCCATGTATCCGTGTGTGTGTGTGTATAGTACTGAGTCAGAGTGTTTCTTTTTAACTTCAACTCCACACTCAATTGACCTAAGAATTAACTGAGGTGTTCAGTTGTAAAGGAAGAGAGAGAAAGACAGGGCGAGAGAAGGAGAGACAAGGGGTGGGGAGGGAGAGAGGAAAAGGGAGAGATAAAGGAAGTATAAATTAAGAATAAATTGTGGAAGATGGCCTAGAGGCAAAGTATAACTAGGAGTTTTCCTTTATGTATAAACTATCTATGCTTTATGGAAAAAGATATCCCCTTGTAACATATAAAGGTTACCGTTCAACTTTTCCATGTTTGCACTGAGTGTGTCTGCTTAGGAATTCATTATGTAAGAAAATCACAGATTACCTCTGCCCACTCACCATTTTCTGTTTTGGCAGATGGATGTCAGGTCTGAAACGTGTGTCTGTCCACTTCAATATTAACATAGCTTTTTACTCTATGTGTTGAACTCCTGTGTGAAATTTACCAATTTTCAAAATTAGAAAAACTCATCTTTAACACTTTGCTACAAATATTAGTTCTTTTTATTTTTTATTGCATGTCTACCTTTGAGTGGGCTGGGATTTAGCTCAGTTGGTGGAGTGCTGCTCTGCACTTTATGAGGACCTGGGTTCAATCCCCAGTACTGCAAAAATGGGAGAAGGATGTGGCCATCCACTCCCAAGACAATCCCCAAACAATCAGCCATTAAAAACCCTATGAGGGTTGCTATGAATTGGACACGACTCGATGGGACCTAACAACAGCAACAACCTCTGAGTGTAGAGGAGAGAATTCTTCCCGGGGAATCAACCTATTGTGATTATTTAAATGCAACCACAGACCTTCATAGACCTTCAAGCTGAAAAGGGAATGATGTAATAAACTCTCTTGGTATCACTCATGTAGTATTAATATATTCATTTCTTGAGAAATTACTTCGGTGACCTTGAAAAGAGCAGGCGGGAGATAAAGATCGGGGGCTAGGAGTTGGTTATTCCACTGGGGAGAAGTCCTCAGAAGTAGTCCATTGAAATTAAATTGCTTTTAGCTTCCTTCTAAAGATGCAATGCTGTGCGTTTCTTGGAGTTCAGAGAAGTAGGCGTATACATGTGTACGTCGTCCTCAGTGTGCCCTTGAAGGACGAGCTTAACCTTGGAGATTTAAAAGATTGCCCCAGGTGGCTTCCAGGGGGCCTCTTCAGGCAGCACAGAGCTTGGTAGACACGGCTGAGGGATGCAGCTGGAGCTGGGTATGAACGGAGGCTGAGTCCTGACTCCCGAATACAGACACTCTGGGGATCCTCCTCCTTCCCTGTGATAGAGGACATGTTGTTGTTAGGTGCCCTCGAATCAGTATCTGACTCACAGCGACCCTGCATACAACAGGGGAAACACTATTTATTGTCAGTACTTCTCTGCTAGTCATAGGGTTTTCAATGGCTGATTGTTCTTTGCGAGTGGGTTGCCGGGTCCTTCTCCCAAGCCTACAGCACCAGCTGTTCCCAGGCAGTGTCCCATCCAAGAACTAACCAGGCCAGACCCTGCTTAGCTTTTGAGATCTGACGGGATCACATGCCACAGGGCTATGGCTGCAGGCAAAAGAGGACATTAGCTTTCTTAAAATGTTAGTCTTTCCTGGGCACCCTTTGTGAAGTGCCCAGTTCAGGATGTGGCAGGTGACGCTGAGTGACTGTGATGATGGAAATTAGTCATTGTCCTTGGCTTGTGGAAGCCTGATAAAAGGCCCCCATGGCGTTCACATCCCAACACCTGGGATCTGACGGTATATTTGGTTACACATAGAAAAAAGCTTTGCAGATGTAGATTAAGAATTTTGAGATTGGGAGATTATACTGGATTATCCAGGTCAGCTCGATGTGATCTCAAAAGTCCTCATAAGACAGATGCAGGGGGATTAGACTCAGAAAAAGTGATTTCATAAAAGAGAGAGAGAAGCCAGGCTCGGTGGCGTACTCCTTATAATCCCAGCGGCTCGGGAGGCGGAGGTGGGAGGATCGCAAGTTCGAGACCAGAGGCAGTCTGTGTAATTTAATGAGACCCTGTCTCAAAAAGTAAAAAAATGGGCTGGGGGTGCAGCTCAGTGGTCCAGCACTTGCAGAGCATGCAGGTGCGAGGCCCTGGGTTCAACCCCCAGTACAGAAAGAGAGAGAGAGAGAGACAGAGAGAGAGAGAGAGACAGAGAGAGAGAGAGAGACAGAGAGAGAAGTGTAGGGAGAAGCTGGGATATGGTTCATTGACAGCTTGGAAGAGGAAGAATGGGGTCCCAAACCCATGGAACAGATGAGAAGCCAGATTCTTCTCTAGTGTCCAGAGGGCTCATACCCTTCCCCTCGCCTCGATGAGCTGAGTGAAATATATTTTGGACTTCTGATCAGTAATAAATTTGTGTTGTTTTAAGCTTTGAAAACAACATATTAATATGTTGTTAGGTGCTATCCAGTTGGGTCCGACTCACAGCGACCCTATGTACAACAGAATGAAACGCTCCCTGACACTGAGCCATGCCCAGCACTATGTCAGAGCTTCTCTGCTATTCATAGGGTTTTCAATGGCTGATTGTTTTGAGAGTGGGCTGCTGGGTCCTTCTCCCATTTTTGTGGTGCTGGGGATCAAACCCAGGGCCTCAGAGTGCGCATAGCAGCACTCTACCAACTGAGCTACACCCCAGTCCACATATTAGCTTAGCTACTTATTATATGTGTTAAAATTCGTGCGTGAACTTTACTGATTTTCAAAAATACAATAACTTATTTTTAATACTTACCACAAATATTCTTTTTATTTTTTTATTGCATGTCTGCCTTTGAGTAGAGAGAAGAATTCTTCCCTGGGAGACAACTTATTGTAATTATTTAAATGCAGGCATAGACTATCCTCCCCCACATGTCTATCAGCTTGTCCTGCTGTGGGGGCTTGCATGTTGCTGTGATGCTGAAAGCTATGTCACGGGTATCTCAGATACCAGCAGGGCCACCCATGGTGGACAGGTTTCAGCTGAGCTTCCAGACTAAGACAGACTAGGGAGAAGGACCCGGCAGGCCACTCCTGAAACAATTAGCCATCAAAAACCCTATGGACAGCAGAGAAGATCTGTCAAATATAGTGCCAGAAAATGAGCCCCCCAGGCTGGAAGGCATTTAAGGGATGACTGGGGAAGAGTTGCCTCCTCCAAGTAGAGTGGACCTTGATGACAAGAATGTAGTAAAGCCCCTGGGACCTCCATTTGCTGGAGAGGCATGACTCAAATGAGACGAAACACAGTGGCTGCAACAATGGACTCAAGCATGAAAAGGTCATGTGCACGGCAGTGTTGCAGAATGTTTCCTTCTGTTGTACACAGGGTCACTATGACTCGGATCCAACTCGGCAGGACCTAACAACAATAGCAAAGATCATTTAGTTAGAAGTGTGGGGTCTGGCTTGGAGGAGGAGAGGCAGGGGACAGAGTGACATGTTGGGAGGGAGCAGCAGTCACCCGACAACCTGATGATAATGGATCAAACCAAGACAGTAGAGAGAGGAGCACAGGGTAGAAAAAGGCCAGGGCAAGGCAATAAGAGAGAGAAGGGGAGGATTTCTGGCTATAACTAAAAAGAAGGGGCCCAGGCTTCCAGTTATAGCTAGAAAAATAACCACTGCAGAGAAAAGAGAAGGGCTTTCAAAGGGGGAAAAATCCCTTTGAGAAGGTTCCAGAGAGCCCCGTGTTATTCAGGCTGCTTCTCCACAGAAGGTGCGCCTGGTCCGGGTCCACATGGGACCTGACCAGCTTGTCTTCCTGTGAAATGTTTGCTGAAGGAAAGAGCTATTTTTTTTTTCCAGAGATGCTTTTAGAGAGTCCCTGGCCCGGCCTGGGAACAGGACGGCTGTATATTGTGTGAGGTTTATTTTCTGACAGCGTCTTGAGTTCACGATCCCCTGTTCCGGAATCCATCACGGCTCCCCACGGAAAACCAGGTTCACCCGCACGGCAGGCTCAAAGCTCTTCTGTCGTTGCTTTGATGCTGGAAATATATCAAGGCTTTCCTCACCTGGCGTGGTTGTTAGCCAGGCTCTGCCCGGTCCTTTTCGCCACATTTCTGAGGTTTCTTATCCCAGATGTCACAGTGGTAATTAATGGTCTTTCTGGGCAGCGCCAAGCACTCCATCTCGCCTTACCTGCCTAAGAGCCAGGAAGAGGAGGCAAGATTTCTTACCCTGACAGCTCTTTTTATTAGGGAGTCAAATCCTTCCCCGTCTTCCACCCACCCCGTGGAGCCAGGTCACGTTTTTACTCCTGAACCACTTGCAAGGGGTCAATGGATCCCCCTGCCCTGACTTAAATCAAACACAGTTTATTCTGTAGGATTGTGTGGGCGAGGCGAGGGAGAAGTCCATCTCTCCTTTGCAGGTGCTACCAAAATAAAAACACTGTGTGTTACACCACCACCCCTCTTCCAGATCAGTCTACTGTGCTTTTCAAATAGTCCTCAGGCACCTGTCTCTCTTGAGTCCTTAAAATGTGGCTCTTCGGAATTGATTTTTGCTGTGGGTGTGAGGTACACCTCCAGATTTCAAAGATTCTGTACCGAAAAAGTAGGTCTGGATACTTTTTATATTGTGTATATCTTATAATATGACAGTATGTGAAATGTATTGGACTAAATGAACTACATTATTCAATTAATTTCACCTGTTTGTTTTAGCTTTTAAAATTCATGGCTACTGGAAAGTTTTCAATTCCTGTGGGGCTCACGTGGGAGGCTTGCCTCATTTTCCTGTTGCCCAGCATTGTTCTAGAGCAGGAGCCGGCAAACCAAGGCAGGTAGGCCACATTTGGCCAACTGTGTGCTTCGTTGATGCCTGCTACCTAAGAATGTTTTCACATTTTAATTAGTTAATTAATTAATGAATATATTGCAGTGCTGGAGGGATGGACTCAGGGTCTCACACATACTTTGCAACTGCTCTACCTCAGGGCTGAACTCCCAGCTCACTTTAAAATTTTTTTATTTTGAGTCAGGGTCTTGCTAAGTTACGCAGGCTGCCTCTGGCCTTGGACTTCATGGTCCTCCTGCCTGTGCCTCCTGATTCACTGGATGACGGGTGTGTGCCACTGTGCCTGGAGATTTCATTTTTCTATCTTTTTAAGGTTGTTGTTGTTAGGTGCCATCAAGTTGGTATCCGACTCATAGTGAGCCAGTGTACAATAGGAAAAACACTGTTGTCAGTGCTTCTCTGCTATTCATAGGGTTTTCACTGGTGGATTGATTTTTGGGAGTGGGTTGCTGGGTCCTTCTCCCAAGCCTACAGCTCCTGGTGTTTCCAGGTGGTCTCCCATCTAAGTACTAACCAGGCCCAACCCTGCTTAGCTTCAGAGATCTCACGAATTGGATGCCACATGGTACAGTTAGGTGCCATTGAGTCTATATGTACACACACACACACACACACACACACACACACACACACACACATGGTGGAGTAAAAGTAGATTTCAGCTCCTGACTTGCTTCTGCTTTGTGAGCTAAGTCAGTCAAGTTATTGCTACTCATTAGCACCCTTGGGTCTCTATTTTCCTGGGCAATAATTTTGTCTGAGTCTATGGTTAATAAAGAGCTTTGGTATCTCTAACAAATACTTATTAAATGATAATGAAAATGGTATTTAAAAAATTTCATTTCCATTTCCATCCTCCTCTCATAGCAATAGTCTTCTGGCTGAAATTGTGTTTCCTTTCCCGTATCCCTTGTCCTTTGTATATTTTCTTCAAACTATTTTATTTTTTTTAACATGACACATTAGAGTTTTTGCCATGGCAAGCATGGGAAAAACCAATTGAGTTTGGTATTCAATATTTATTAATCTTACAAATATTTGGCCAACTTTAACAATAACTTATGTTCACAATTTCCCATGGGGACTTTTTGTAAAAGTGAAACTAGAAGAGGTACAATTTTAGGGATTTATGTAACTGAAGCAAATTCTTCTAAGAATAACTTTGGCATGGCAGTTACACATTAAAAAGAACACAATGCAAAAAGCGTGTTATCCTGGTTGGCTGCTTAGACATCTTTCTCATCATCATCTTATCGAATAAACTGCAGTGGTTGGTAACAAATCTTTGAAGTGATAAAAAGCATACGTTTGCTATTATTATTTTTGAAGTATCCACCTTCCTTCTATGCCTGCAGCTGTAGCCCTGTGGCATCCTATCCCGGCAGATCTTGGAGACTAAGGAGGGTCAGGCCTGGTTAGTACTTGGATGGGAGAGCACCTGGGAACACCAGGTGCTGTAGGCTTGGGAGAAGGACCCGGCAACCCACTCCTGAAAAACAGTCAGCCATTGAAAACCCTATGAACAACAGAGAAGTCCTGACAATACTGTTTTGCCTGTTATATGTCAGGTCCCTGTGAGTCGGACACTGACTTGATGGCACATAACAACAGCCTTCCTTCTATTAGCTCAAAAGTCCATTCCAGGGGATGCTATAGACTCAGGCTCGCTATAGTCATGTCCTTGTGGGCAGCTTTTTTCCAGCGATCCCTTCCTTCCATGAAGGTGTGCGCTTGGATCGCTCCTTTTTTACAGCCAGTGTTAGAAATTTCCTTTGCTTTCCACAGCCCTCATTTGCTCTCCTCTTTCCCAGAAGCAGAGAGCCTGTGGCACGCAAGCCATAGCTAATTCTTCTTCGACTCCCAATGTTCATTCCCTCAGCGGGTGCTCAGGTTTGGGTAAGGTCTGATTGTATCTCCCCCTGGGGTCATGTACAGCGTGGTGGGAATCCAGTGTGGTGGAGTTGAGGGGACAGAACCTTTAAAAAGTGGGGCGTAGTGTGAGGTCTTCAGGTCTTTGGTGGTGCTGCCCTCGGCAGGTATGAATGTTGGTCTTCAGAAGTAAGTTCCAAGAATAGGTTGTTGGAAAGCGAGGCCACCCCGTGTGCCTGGACCTTCTGAACTTGGCCTGCTCTCTTTCCATCTGCCCATGCTGTG
Source organism: Pedetes capensis (assembly GCA_007922755.1). Taxonomy (NCBI): domain Eukaryota; kingdom Metazoa; phylum Chordata; class Mammalia; order Rodentia; family Pedetidae; genus Pedetes; species Pedetes capensis. The sequence goes on from VMDO01021998.1 coordinate 25,909, forward strand.
GTGCAGCCAGGAGACCTTCACCAGGCACCGACCGGAGGGCACCACCTGCACGCAGACGTTCAGCCTCTCCAACTGTGAGGGAGATAAACCTTTCTTCTTCACAAGTTATCCAGGTTCAGGTCTTTTATATTAGCAACAGTGGATGAGTTCAGCAACGGAAAGTGGATGAGTTCAGCAGCCTTAACATAAACCGAAGTCGAATACCACAATTCCTTTAGCCATAACCTCTTTTAAAATCTCCTCCAAGATAGAATTTGGTGCGGCCAAACCTATTTAAGTCAGGAACATTTCCTATAGGGTGCAATGCACTTTCACAGTGAAGTTGTTGTTATTGTTATTTTTGTTGTTGTTGCTGTTAGGTGCCGTAGAGTCATGTCTGACTCATAGCGACCCTCATAGGGTTTTCAGTGGCTGATTGTTTCGGGATTGCCTTGGAAGTGGATTGCCACATCCTTCTCCCACTTTTTGCAGTGCTGGGAATCGAGCTCAGGACCTCAGAGACTACAGAGTGGTGTTCCACCAACTGAGCTAAATCCTGGCCCTTATTATTTTTTCTAGTACTTAAAAAGAAAGTCTAACACAGAAACACAAATAAGTTCTCTTCACTTCCTTGGTAATGGTTTCAAGTTAGAAGAATCAAATAAAGGTTCATGATCCTACACGGTCAACCGAGATGGAGCTAATGTTACCTAGGAATACTGGTAAAGAATGCCAGGTGTGGTGGCCCACGCTTGTAATCCCAGCCCTTGGGAGGCTGAGGCCAGAGGATCGTGAGTTTGAGGCCAGCCTGGGCTGCATAGCGAGATCCTCCCTCAAAACAAAACAAAACAAAACAAAATTCTAGTAAAGAAGAATTTCTCAGGTCCTCCAACAGATCTCTTCCCATTGGCTACTTTAAGTATAAAGTGGGAAGCAATAATATTCGGTGTACAGGTTGTGAGCAGAATCAGATGTGATGGCCAGTGGAAACTATGTCAGATCATAAAGTGTCACAGAGGGCCAAGTGGTTCTTCTTGTTGCTGTTACGGTTCTTGGTGCTGGCGGGGTGGGTAAGGGCATCAATAGCGTCGGATGCTCAGTCATTGCCGCCTACTGGATGCCTTAGCGCCCTCTGTTCAGGGTCCTGCTGCACAGAGAACTGGCCAGATGCCTCCAGGCAACGATGGGGGAAAGGAAGGGAAAAACAGGAAGAGAGTGGGAGAGAAAATAACAAGGCTGAGGCAGAGGGAGGAAACTGAAGGCAGAAAAACAAAAGGCTCAGGGTGCCACTTCTACAGTAAAGGTTGTCATTGTTGTTATGTGCCGTCCAGTCGGGTCTGACTCATAGTGACCTGTGCAGAACAGAACGAACCCCCCACCCCCTGCCTCCACCTGTGCCATGCCTGGCACTGTGTCAGGGATTCTCAGCATCCAATCCCAACCATCCAATCCCATCAGATCTCGGAAGCTAAGCAGGGTCAGACATGGTTAGTCCTTGGATGGGAGACCGCCTGGGAACACCAGGTGCTGTAGGCTTGGGAGAAGGACCAGGCAGCCCACTCCCAAAAATCAATCAGCCATTGAGAACCCTATGAATAAACAATAAATGTTGTTGTTGTTGTTGTTAGGTGCCATTGAGTCGGTATCCGACTCATAGCGACCCTCTGTACAACAGGGGAAACACTATTGTCAGTGCTTCTTTGATGTTCATAGGGTTTTCAATGGCAGATTGATTTTTGGGAGGGGGTTGCCAGGTCCTTCTCCCAAGCCTACAGCATCTGGTGTTCCCAGGCGGTCTCCCATCCAGGTACTAACCAGGCCCGACCCTGCTTAGCTTCTGAGATCTGACGGGATCGGATGCCACAGGGTTACAGCTGCAGGCATGTTATGTATATTTTACCACAATAAAGAGTGGGAAGGGAGGGAGAGGAAGAGGGCGAGGGGACTTTGGCACAGCAAGGCCAGGGTTGAACGCCAGCTTGGCCACCTCTTGCTGTGGCTTTGGACTACCAGGCAGCGCTGTTGTGGAGATCTGGACTGGCGTCTGGTATTCAGCGAGTAGGTAGAGCGCTGCGCTGCAATCTCTGAGGTCCCGAGTTCAATTCCCAGCACCGCAAAAATGGGAGAAGGGCCTGGCAATCCACTCCCAAGGCAATCCCGAAGCACTCAGCCATTGAAAACCCTATGAGGGTTGCTATGAGTCGGATACCGACTCGACGGCACCTAACAACAACAACAATAAATGTAGCAATCTTAATTTAATCAAGGTGGAGAGGGATTGTGGAAGGTGAAGGAAGGTGAAGTATGTGGTAATTACATAACGGGTCCAGGATTACACACTACGTTAGCAGAGAGGCTGGGAATCGAACCTAAGTTTTCCAGCTCCAGTGGCCTCCTGCTTAACCCAGACATAGATGACATGCATCCATGTGACAAACAATATTTCACTTAATAGGCTCAAACTAAACAGATTATTCCGTTTCAAAACAATGAAACAATCTTTAGCAAGTCAATGGTATGAAAAAGACAGAAAAGACTGTTCAGCCATTTTTGAGATGATGGGTAAAAATAGAATACAGACTGTTGTTGTTAGGTGCCGTCGAGTCGTGTCCAACTCATAGCGACCCTCCTGGGATTTTCAGTGGCTGACTGTTTCGGGATTGCCTCGGGGGTGGATTGCCACGTCCTTCTCCCATTTTTGTGGTGCTGGGAATTGAACTCGGGACCTCAGAGACTGCACAGCAGTGCTGTACCAACCGAGCTAAATCCCAGCCCAGAATACAGATTAGTACTAACTAAAAATAAAGAGTTATATTTATTTGAATGATTTGTTCTTAGGTGCTGTCGAATTAGATATTGTGAAGCAAAATTTTTCCCTTTTTTTTTTTTTTTTTTTTTTTGAAACAAGGTCTCGCTGTGTAGCCCAGAGGTGTTTCAAACTCATGATCCTCCTACTTTAGGGTCCCAAGTGTGGGGATTAAAGGTGTGCGCAACCATGCCTGGCTAATTTTCCAGAAATTCACACTGTAGCCTTTTAGGATGAACTATCATGATATTTTCAATTTGCTTTAAAACGCCATAAGGAGAATAAATGTGATAAAAACTGAAAGAGTAAGGGAAAGAAAGAAGAGAGACAGGGATGGAGAGAGAGAGGGGGAGAGACAGAGGGAGGGAGATCAAGGGAGGGAGAAAGAGAGCAAGAGAGAGACATAAGGAGAGGGAGAGAAAGAGGGAGAGAGGAAAGAGAGAGGAGAGAGAAAAAGACGAGAGAGAGACAGAAAGGGAGGGGAAGAGAGAGAAAGAGAGAGGGGAAAGAGAGAGAGAGAGGGAAAGAGAGAGATAGAAGATAAATAAAGCAAATGTAGCAAAATACTGAGAATTATTAGATCTAGATTCTGGATATTTGGTGGTTTATTTTGCTCTTATTTGGTATATATTTAAAATTATTGGCAATGAAAACAAAAAGAAAGAAAAGGAATAGTTCACATAAGTTCACAGCAACATTACAGCAACATTGCTGGCAACAGCAACATTAAAGGAAGTGGTAATGCAGAGAAATAACTTAGTAACAGCAAGCAATTTCCATGAATGTGTCATTTTAAGCCACAAAATTGCACTGTTTACTTTTCATGTATGAGTCCACTTTTGGAGGGAAAAAAATGTAGAAAAGCAATAATATTGTCGAAGTCCTTTGTTTACTAGAAATAACACTTGTATAATTGTTTTAACGTGTTGTAGCTCAGCGCTTATTTTTAGCATTCTTTGTTTTATTAGTTAATTCAAAACATAGACACTTGCCAGCCTGCGGAAAATCTGCATGTCGTTTCCACACGAGAGGAGGGTTACAATTGTTTGTTGTCTCCAGTGAAACTTTATGAAAAAGACAAATTCTCACTTTCCAAAGTTGACAGGAGGAGGCAAAGATCTTTATGAAGATTTTCCCATTTGATGGCTGTCCAAACCATCAGGATATGAAAAAACTTCCCCCACATCCATAGGTCACGTTTCAGGAGGAAGAGAGAAAGGGAAGCCAAACAACTGACCTCAGGTCTTTCTAACTTTTAAAATTATTTATTTATTTATTTATTTATTTATTTATTTATTTATTTATTTATTTGCTGTACTGGGGGTTTAACCCAGTGCCTTGTGCTTGCATACTTTGCAGGAACTGCACTCCAGCCCAGTTCTTTCTGTTTTAAAAAGCCTATCCCTTGCTGTACCATATAGATCAATATAGATGATGGCCATGGACTGCCAAAAGAACCAACAGATCTGTCCTAGAAGTGCAACCAGAGTGGTCCTTGGAAGCAAGGATGGCCAGACTGCGTCTTACACATTTCGGACATGTAGTCAGGAGAAACCAATCCCTGGAGAAGGACATCATGTTTGGGAGAGTGGCAGGTCAACGCAAAAGAGGAAAACCCTCCACCAGATGGATTGACACAGTGTCTGCTACAAGGGGTTTAAACATAAATAAGATCATTTGCCTGGCACAGAATCGGCAAGTGTTTCGATCTGCTGTACATAGGGTCACTGTGAGTCGGACTCGACTCGACGGCACCTAACAACAACAACATGCTTTGTCCCTTTCTTAACTTGGACACATTTGTCTTCCACAGTTGGATCCAGTGACTTCTGAAATATTTTTAAAAGGTAAAATAAGTTGTAAACACAGGTTCAGGCTCTCTTGTCTGGACCTTGTAGTGAAGCATTTTGTGAATTCTGGCTAGTTCAGATTTTAGGGCAGTGCAATTTTGTACCCGCTCCATACCAGGTAACGCTCCCGGTGGCATCTAGGAAAACAACTTGAAGTCAAATATAATTCTATTTCTTTAATAAGAAGCATAAATATTCACTTTATGCTGGTAATTAAAGATTCTGAGGACTCTCGCATTGGTTTAGGTTAGATTTGGCTATTGGCTGACGATACACCACCTCCTGAATAATGACTTGAGGTTTTCAGCGCGACAGTGGCTTTAGAATTGCAGATCAAGTGTGGAGCTATCTGCTGTGGGCAGGAGGCCTGGCTGAGGGTCACAGAGACGCCAGCGTAAGTCTTACCTATGACCATTGCTCGTCCTTGGTCTGACTCTGAGCCCTCATTATCTTCACTTGTAAAACCGAAATAATAGCTGCTTAATATGATTGTCGTGATGATCATTTAGACAAAGCACTCAGCAAAAATGCCTAAGTAACAAAAATGTTATTGTTAGGTGCTGTCCGGTTGCATCTGACTCATAATGACCCTATGTACAACAGATCGAAACAGTACCCAACACTACCCAATGTTTGAGCCCAGTGTTGCAGCCACTATATTTCTTCTCATTTTGAGTCGTGCCACATCAGCAAAAGGAGGTCCCAGGGGCTTTACTTCATTTCCATCATTGAGGCCGACTCTACTTTGAGGAGGCAACTCTTCTCCAGTCATTTCTTAAATGCCTTCCAGCCTGGGGGGCTCATTTTCTGGCAATCTATTTGACAATGCTTCTCTGCCATTCATAGGATTTTCAATAGATAATTGTTTTGGGTTTGGGCTGCCGGGTCCTTCTCCCTAGTCTGTCTTAGTCTGGAAGTTTGGCTGAAAACTGATCACCATAGGTGGCCCTGCTGGTAACTGAAACACTGGTAGCATAGCTTTCAGCATCACAGCAACACACAAGCCCTCACGGTATGACAAACTGACGGACATGTGGGGGAGACTTTGTAGTAGTTGGGTGTAAAGCTTGAAAATAATACACAGCACTTATGTTATTCTGACGATGTACAAATACTTGCTTCTGAGCCAACTAAGGGTCTTCTGCCACAGTCCCACGTGAGGAGTTTCAAGTTTAAATGCAACCTCTCTTCTTCGTGGTTGGCCTAGAGCATTCTTGCAGGATACGTTTGCAGGTTTCCTGAACACTCCAGCTGCCTTTCTTTATTTTTTGCATCATACGCTCTTGCTTTTCTATGCATTCAGTTGTGTTTAGCGTAAGGTGTCTTTCTGGTCCCTAATTTAAACACGACTTTTAATTTCTCATGTTAACACATGAATGTGCTATTATGTTTGCAAATTTGCAATGCTATACATAAGGGTGATGGGAGAAGGACCCAGAAACCCACTCCCAAAAATGAATCCGCCATTGAAAACCCTATGAACAGCAGAGAAGCACTGACAATAGTGTTTCGCCTGCTGTAGGTAGGGTCGCTATGAGTCAGATACTGACTTGACGGCACCCAACAACAACAACAACAATAGATAAGGGTGAAACACTTCTGATCACCAGCTCAGAGACCACAGTCCATCCTTGTATAATTTAAAAACTTCTTAAATGTACAACTGCCATTGAAAACCCTATGAATAGCAGAGAAGCACTGACAATAGTTTTTTGTGTTTTTTTTTGCGGTATTGGGGGTTGAACCCAGGGCCTCGCACCTGCATGCTCTGCGAGTGCTGGACCACTGAGCTGCACCTCAGCCCATTTTTTTTACTTTTTGAGACAGGGTCTCGCTAAATTACACAGACTGCCTCTGGTCTCGAACTTGCGATCCTCCTGCCTCCACCTCCCGAGCCACTGGGATTACAGGCGTGCGCCACCACGCCCGGCCCTAATAGTTTTTCACCTGTAGTACATAGGGTCGTTATGAGTCGGACACTGACTCAACGGCACCTAAAAACTGACAGATACACAAAGCTTTTCTGTGTTGAGTTGAAATTCCTCCTGCTCCTACAATTTGCCACCTTTCACTGCTTGATATACTGCCTGCTACATGATTTAATATCTTTCATGATAATTTTCCTACTCGATCTTCAGACTCATACTGCCTATCAGAACCCTCCCCTTGGGGTTGCCAATTCAGTCTAAAACTTGTTGTTGTTGTTAGGTGCCTTTAAGTCAGGTCCGACTCATAGAGACCCTCATAGGGTTTTCAATGGCTGATTGTTTCTGGATTGCTTTGGGAGTGGATTGCCAGGTCCTTCTCCCATGTCTAAAACATAACAGGTCCAAAACTGAAATCATGATCTCTGTCTTTGACCCTATGTAAAACAGAATGAAACACTACCCAACACTGTGCCATGCACATGATCTTTTAATATTTGAGCCCAATGTTGCAGCCACTGTGTTTCTTCTCATTCTGAGTTGTGCCACACTAGCAAAAGGAGGTCCCAGGGGCTTTACTCTATTCCTATCATTGAGGTAGACTCTACTTTGAGGAGGCCACTCTTCCCCAGTCATTTCTTGAATGCCTTCTAACCTGGGGAGTTCATTCTCTGACATTCTCTTCCAAATAACTTTCCCAGAGTTTCCCAGCCCGTGACTGCCAACCACTCTATCCAAATGCTCCCGACAAAAGTTTTATCCCTCCTATCCAGTGCATCATTAAGTACTATTGATTTCATATCAGAAATGTTTTTCATTTGCTTCTTTCTACCTTGTGCTTTCCAGGAAAGACCACATTGCTATAGGATCTCACCTGGCTTATTGCAAGAGCCTGTACCAACGGGCCTTTGCACGTGCAGTTCTCTATGCCTGGGAAGATTTCCTGCCTATGTTTGATGCATGAATCACTTTGTTCCTAATGCAGCCATCACTTTTTCCAGAGAAGCCATCTCTCGCTCCTTAGAACAAGTTTCTGCTCTCATAAATTCCGTTCCCATCCTTCATGCTCACACTTCAGTTTAAATTATAATTAATTCATGTGGTTATTAGATCCTGTCTTCCTGGCTGGACTTCAGCTCCATCACAGCCTGGACTTTCCCTGTGTTGGCTCATCTTCCACATCGGGGATGACGACCAGCCCAGAACTCAGTGTGGAAAGAAACCACGTCTGGCTGGCAATTTCCTCTGCATGGTGTCCCGGGTGACTCCGCTGTCTGCATCAGTGCCTCAGATGACAAATGTGTGTCGGTGTCGACGGTACCCACTCTTCCACATCAACGGTCTTTACTCATTTTCCAAGCCCTTCCTGTTAGGCTGTACATACATGGCTGCCTCTAAGAAGTTGTATTCTGAAATCTTTTTCTTCCTTCTAGAATGTTCTCTCTGTTTGTAACACAATAACTTCTTCCAAAACTACATCCATTTCGGGTAGTTACTTCAACACTTTATTGTAAATTTTTTATGCACATCTTTTTTTTTTTTTTTTATTAGAAATTTTTAATGTACATCATAATGTGATTCATTTTGACATGCTTTTCGTTGTGACAATTTTCATATATGCAATTTGATAAGCATTATTCATATAGGTTACCCCTTACCCTCCTCTATGTTTCCCCCCTCCCCCCTTCCTATCTAAGTTTCCCATCCAAGTCTTCTCTATCTTTTA
>VMDO01021999.1:0-34319 GCA_007922755.1 Pedetes capensis
TCCTTACAACTGGGTCAGCACGCAACTTCACATTAAATGGAGAAAAGATTGAGGTTGTCCAAGATTTTACTTTGCTTGGCTCTATAATCAACACCCGTGGAAGCAGCAGTCAAGAAATCCAAAGACGCATTGCTCTAGGAAAAGCTGTGGCAAAAGATCTCTTTAGAGTATTGAAAAGCAAAGATGTCACGTTGAAGACAAAGGTGTGTCTGACTCATGCCATGGTATTTTCAGTGGCATCATATGGTTGTGAAAGCTGGACATTGAACAAGAGAGACAGAAAAAGAATTGATGCTTTTGAATTGTGGTGCTGGAGACGTCTATTGAATATACCATGGACTACCAAAAGAACCAACAGATCTGTCCTAGAAGAAGTACAACCAGAGTGCTCCTTGGAAGCAAGAACGGCCAGACTGCGTCTTACATATTTCGGACATGTAGTCAGGAGAGAACAATCCCTGGAGAAGGACATCATGTTTGGAAGAGTGGCAGGTCAACGCAAAAGAGGAAAACCCTCCACCAGATGGATTGCCACAGTGTCTGCAACAATGGGCTTAAACATAAATAAGATCGTGTGCCTGGCACAGAATCGGCAAGTGTTTCGATCTGCTGTACATAGGGTCGCTATGAGTCGGACTCGACTCCACGGCACCTAACAACAACATAGCACAGTGCCTGGCACACAGTCGGTGCTGCATAAATGGCCACTATTTTTATCTTTAGAAGAACTATAGCCAAGCCAAGCGTGGTAGCTCACGTCTGTTATCCCAGCAACTTGGGAGGTGGAGCCAAGAGGATCGCAAGTTCAAGACTAGAGGCAGTCTGTGTAACTTAGTGAGACCTTGTCTCAAAAAGCAAAAAAAATGGGCTGGGGGTGCAGCTCAGTGGTCCAGCACTTGCAAAGCAGGCAAGTGCGAGGCCCTGGGTTCAACCCCCAGTACCACAAAAAAAAAAAAAAAAAAAAGAACTATAACCATCCTCAGCCCACAGTAGGTGGTCAATAAATGATACTTGCGGATCAGCAGCAGGCTTGTTAGGGCATCAGGTGCCCTACAGGGATTCTGAACAAGGGAAAGGCGATCTGTAAAGACCGTGGTTGCTGGGCACAGTGTCCACACCTGGGATCCCAGCGCTCGGGAGGCTGAGGCGGGAGGATGGTGAGTTCCAGACCAGCCTGGACCTCGAGAGACGCTGTCTGAGCGTCGTGAGATCCTGGGATCCCAGCGCTCAGAAGGCTGAGGCAGGAGGTGCGCGAGTTCCAGGCCAACCTGGGCGACGTAGGGAGACCCTGTCTCCAAAAAACAAAACAAAAGAGCAGAACGTGGCTGCCGGCACGTGTTCACAGTGAGCCGAAAAGCCCTGAGCCTGGTCCCCGACACAGTAGGTGTCCCATAAACTGGCATTTGCTCCTCATTCTTTAAAGTAAGCCACGGACGTTCTTTTCTCCTTATTAAGGCCAGGAGGCCAGTCCTATTTGGAGAAGCTGTGGGCACAGACTCTGGGGCCCCCGGTAGCACAGGAGCTGGGTAAACAGTTGCTTTTACATGAAGAAAGCTATTTACCACATTTTTATCACAAAATATTATGATGCCCTTGGTGCCAGGCCAAGCACACAGTAGTTGTTCAGTAAATAACTGCAGTGACTTCTCTGTGAAGCCTTCGGCAGGTGCTGCCATACAGAAGGTTCCTTGTGGTATTTTATTGCTCTTCCCCTTGGCACGGTGCCTGGCACACAAAAGGGGCCAAACAGATGCTTTTCATCTTGCCTCTGAGCCTTCAGCAAGTGTCTAGCACATAGTAGGGGCCCAGTAGATGGCACTCTTACTGATTCCATTTGGCACATAATATCCAGCACGTTTGTTGTTTTTGGGAGCTATAGTGTGTGATCAGACTCATAGTGACCTGATGTACAAAATGAAACGCTACCTGACACTGTGCCATGCACACTGTCTTTTGATGTTTGAGCCCATTGTTGTAGTCACGGTGTTTCTTCTTATTTTGAGTCGTGCCACATTAGCAAAAGGAGTTCCCAGGGGCTTCAGTCCATTCCTGTTATTAAGGGCAGCTCTACTTTGAGGAGGCAACTCTTCCCCAGTTGTTTCTTGAATGCCTTCCATCAGGGGAGCTCATTTTCTGGCACTGTATCTGACAGTGCTTCTCTGCTATTCATAAGAGGTTTCAGTTGCTAATTGTTTCGGGAGTGGGCTGCTGGGTCATTCTCCCTAGTCTGTCTTAATCTGGAAGCTCAGCTGAAACCTATCCACCGTGGGTGGCCCTGCTGGTATCTGAAATACGGGTGGCATAGCTTTCAGCATCACAGGAACACACAAGCCCCCACAGCATGACTAGCTGGCAGATATGTGAGGGACCTAGCACACAGTAGGTGTTTAATACATACATGCTTTTAAGCTGGGCACTGTGGTGCACACCTGTAATCTCGGTGGCTCAGGAGGTGAAGGCAGGAGGATTGCGAGTTCGGGGCATAACACAGCCTCCGTAACTTAGACCCTTGTCTCAAGATAAATGAATGAAAATGACAAGGGGCTGGGGTGCTGCCCACTAGTAAGCACTTGCAAAAGCATGTGTGAGGCCCTAGGTTCAAAGTCCCTAGTACCACAAAAAAATCAATATGTGTTTTTAGTGTGACTGAAGCCCTTGTCCAGTTCTTGGCACATCGCAGGTGTCCATTGGAGGGAGTATTTATTGCTATTCTGCTTGGCGTGTTCCCTGAGGCGCAGTAGTTATTGGATAAATACATGTTTCATTATTCTAGAAAGCTGCTGTCGAATGCCTGGCTCACAGTAGGTGCATAATACGTGGGCCTTTTATTACCCCCATAGGCATGATTCCTGGCCCATAGTAGGCATTCAATAAATAGATGCTTTGGCTATTCTGTGGAGCTCTTGTCAAGTGCCTGGCACGTAGTTGGTGCCCAACAGATGTGGCTTTTATTGCAGCTTCCCTTGTCATGACATGGCACATAGTAGGTGTTTAGTAGATAGTTTTACTATTCTACAACACCCTGGCCGAGTGCCTGGCCCAGTAGGCACAGTAGATACCTAATGTGTGGGACTTTTATTGAACTTTCCCTTGGCACGGTGCCTGGCACATAGTAGGTGCCCAATATTGGTGCCCAATATTTATTGAACTTTCCCTTGGCATGGTGCCTGGCACATAGTAGGGATTTGATAAATAGCCGCATTTACTGTTCTCTGAAACCCTGAGCAAGTGCCCGGCACATAGTAGACGCCCAACACATCAATGCTCTGTTACCCTGCAGAGCTCCTGGCATGATGCGTGGCCTATAGTAGTGCTCATTGAGTAGGGCTTGCCCTGCCATTCCACTTGTCCCGGCACCTGGGACCCAGAGCCCACGGTGGCCCCGCATCCAGGCCCTACTGTGCGCCAGGCAGGCAGGGCCCAGTGGCGAGCCCCGCGTTCTTGGCCAGCCCTCCCACCCTGTCCTGCCCTCCCTGCCATCTCACCTTTGGTTGTCGCCCGCTTCTCTTGGGTTCGACCTCCCTTGGTTTGGTTCTGTTTTGTTTGTTATCATCTTCTTTTTTATTTTCTCTTTCCCATCTTTTGTTTCCCCCGCTCCTCCCCTGCCCATCCCACCCCCTCCCCCACGCTCTTCCCCCAATAGAACCGTCCGCCCCCCCTCAAGACGTTAAATGTACCAGCATGCGCTCCACGGCCATTTTGGTAAGTTGGCGCCCGCCGCCGCCGGAAACGCACAACGGGGCCCTGGTGGGCTACAGCGTCCGCTACCGACCGCTGGGCTCGGAGGACCCGGACCCCAAGGAGGTGAACGGCATCCCCCCGACCACCACCCAGATCCTGCTCGACGCGCTGGAGAAGTGGACCGAGTACCGCATCACCACCGTGGCTCACACCGAGGTGGGACCAGGGCCCGAGAGCTCGCCCGTGGTCGTGCGCACCGATGAGGACGGTAAGCACCGGCCCCCCGGGAGCCCTTCCCTGTCTGGATGTGTGGGGGCCTCGGTCACAGTGGGAGCGGGAGGCGAGCAGGCTCCCCAGGCCACCCTGCTCCTGGAACCTGGAGACCGAGGTCCCGGACACGGGCAGCCTTAGCCTTGCTGTGTCCCAGGCTCCACTGAACTTGTAGTTCATGGCCTAAACCCAGACAGCCTTAGCTTTGCAATGTCCCATCACTAAGCCTTGGGCCTGGCGTGCCATGAGGATATTTTCTATTTTTGTCAAATCCTGGGAACCATAGACACAGGGTAAGCAGCCAGCAGCTCCCGCAACAAAATGCTGGGTGCTGAACCTCAGGAATCCAGGTTTTAGACTCTCGAGATCCCCTGGGCTCTGTGGCTTCCCGTCTGAATCACCCTGCCTGGGAAGTAGGCAGCCTGGTGGACTGAGAACGGGCACCTAGCGCTCTGCAGCATGCGCCCTGCTTTATACAGCTCTGGCTGGTTTCCATGGTGGAAATCGTCCCCTTCCGGCCCTTTAAAAACCAGAAAGTTAAGCTGGGCACAGTGGCGCACTCCTGTGATCCCAGTGACTCCGAAGCACAGAGACAGGAGGATTGCAGGTGCAAGGTCAGAGGCAGCCCATGTAGCCTGACACTCTGACTCAAGATTACAAAGTAAAATATGGGGCTGGGTGCAGCTCAGTGGTAGAGAGCTTGCAAAGTATGTGCCAGGTCCTGGGTTCAGCAAAAGTATATAGCAAGAAGTTTTAAGCAAGAAAGTGAGTTGATGGCCTTAGTTTAGAGACACAGGGTAGAAGCTGGGCTCAGAGGAAGAAATGAAGCTGGTTTTCATGATGACGGTGGCCGTGAGGGGTAGGGACTCTGCTCTGGGGACAGACAGAAAAAGATCCTCAGTGCTCAGTGGCCCCATGACACTGGAGTTGTTGGGGCACACAACTGGGCCATCCGATTCAAATCCCAGCTCTGCCTCTTGCTACCCCTGGGGTCACAGAATCAACGCTCCAGGCCTCAGTTTCCCCATCTGTAAAATGAGGGTAACACAGCCCCCCTCCCCCAGGGATAGGGTGTTCTGTGGATGGACTGTGCTCCAGGTGTGTGGGGAAAGCTCTTAGGAGGGGTCGTGAGGCCCTGGGCAGGTAGCTGGGGCTGGGTGGGGGACTCAGGTGGCCATCTGTAAAATGGGGGACCGTTAAGGCCCCCTCCTGGGGTGGCGGGAGGGGCCGCGGTGGGCGCCCAGAACGCACAGTGAGCTGGACCGGCAGCCCCTCTGCACCCTGGCATCGGGCGGTGGCTGCTGCCCGGGGCCAGGCAGGGCCGGGCGCCCCCCGGTAACGGCCCCGCCGCCCCCCCTCCCCTCCCACTCGCCAGTGCCCAGCGCGCCCCCGCGGAAGGTGGAGGCGGAGGCGCTCAACGCCACGGCCATCCGCGTGCTGTGGCGCTCGCCTGCGCCCGGCCGCCAGCACGGCCAGATCCGCGGCTACCAGGTCCACTACGTGCGCATGGAGGGCGCCGAGGCCCGCGGGCCACCGCGCATCAAGGATGTCATGCTGGCCGATGCCCAGGTGGGCGGGAGTGCAGCGGGCGGGGCGCCGGTGGGCGGGGCCGGGCGGGCCACGCCCCTCTTCTCTGCTGCTCCCCCTGGCCTTGCGGCCTCTCTGCTCACCTCAGTCCTCTCTCCCTGCCACGCCTCCCGCTCAGTGGGAGATGGACGATACAGCCGAGTATGTAAGTACCGCCCGAGGCATCCTGCTTTGCTGCCGGGCTGTGCTGTGTCCTCTGCTCGCCCCCAGCCCGAGGGTCTCCTCCCCTGCGCCCAGTTGTGCACGCCATCCCGATGCCTCACAGACTGGCTGGCCTCTGTCTTTGCATCTGGCAAATGGGAGGCGCTGGCCTCGCGTATGCCCAAAGGCCCCTCCTGCTGGGCCCCTTGGAGAGGGGAATTGAGAGACTTGGGGCTTATGCCCCTCACCTTCCCTTGTCACCCCATCTTGCTCCGCCTGTGACTGCTCATTTTCTCCCTGTTCAACCCAACTTGACGGTCTCTTATGAGCATAGGTGGCCACTAATGTACAGCTAGAAAAAAGTGAGCTCCGAGTGTGTGTTGCCCTTTACATACGATTTGATTGGAAGCTTACAGAGTTGAATTGTTTAGGAATAGATGTGATTTATAACTGGGTTGCAAAATTCTTCAAAACATAACCGCTGGCTATTGCCAGTTGGTACAGGGCATCTCCAACATGCCAGTGGGTGCAGAGACAGGGAACAGCCTGTGCAAAGGCCCTGGGGCAGGACCAAGGCTGGCATGTCCAGCAGCAAGGAGGCCCCTGTGGCTGAAGTCTCATAACGTGCTCAGCCCTGCCTAGCCTAGAAACTTCTCCTCCTGGCCAAACTGGGCTCTTTGTTCTGGCCCAGGAGTGATGGTGGAGTTAGTGGACTGAGGATGGAGAGGGAATCACACCATCATTAACACCCCCAGAGCGTTCACAGGGGGCTCTAACGCAGAGCATGTGATCACTGTGTGACCTTAGGGAAATCACAGCCTGACTCTGACCCCCACCCCCACCCCCACCCCCCAGACCAGAGGACCTTCCCACGACGGCTGTAGCTCTGCCCTTTCCCCCAGGTCCCTGGGAGGGGCTGATGTGAGGCTTGGGGAGGAGACCCTGTGTTTATGTGTCCCTGTTCCTGTCGGTGCTCCTGCCCACCCCCCAGCTCCCAGGCATGCGGGCCACACTCGGGAGGGTGCATGCTCACCGACGCGGGCATGGCGGCCCGCACACGGGGCGCATCCAGTCCCATGCTAGGGACTGAGTATGTGGATGTGACCGAGGCTGACCTGCACCCTCTCTCCTGGGGTTACGGTCCCGTTGGGGAGCAGGGCATTAATCAGAGTGAGACCCAAATACGTGGAGGCTCAGGGAGGAGACGGTACTCAAAAGCCGGGTCTCCGTGCAGCGGGCCATCCTCATGCACAGCCCGGGCCCCTTCCAGGGTAGAAATGCCCCAACACAGCCATAAGCATGTGGGGCGAGGGACCCGCTGCAGCACAGCCTCATACCATATTTCTGCTGTGCCTATGTGCAGAGAAGATAACCTTATGAGCATAGGTGGCCACTAATGTAAACTAGAAAAGAGTGAGCTCCGAGTGTGTGTTGCCCTTTGAATATGGCTTGATTGGAAGTTTACAGAATCGAATTTTGGGGGAATAGCTGTGTTTTATAACTGGTTTGCAAAGTTCTTGAAAATGTAACCACTGGCTCTTGCAAGTTTGTGCAGGGCATCTCCAAAATGCCAGTGGGTGCAGAGGCAGGGAGCAGCCTGTGCAAAGGCCCTGGGGCAGGACCAAGGCTGGCATGTCCAGCTGCAAGGAGGCCCATGTGGCTGAAGCAGAGGGAGCAAGGGGGAAGGAAGGGAGGAGGCAGGGCAGGCAGGGCCCTGCAGGCTGTGGGGAGGACTTGGATATTTCCTCTCAGCAAGGTGGGAGCCATGGAGACTCATAGGCAGAGGAAGGACCTGAGTCGGTGCTCACGGGTGCCCCCTGGAGGCCAGGGAGGACGGGACCACAGGGCCCCGCTGCATGTGCCCATCTGAGCATGGATGTGCTGTGAATCGTGGCCTTTGCATGAGCCCGTGTGACTGTCCTCCCATGGTCTGGACCCCGTCCTCTTTGCTTGGCTTGTCCTCGTCACCGGGAATAGGGTGGGGCAGGGCTGTGTCCAGCCCTGACACCCTCATCCACCCCACAGGAAATGGTGATCACAAACCTACAGCCCGAGACTGCATACTCCATCACGGTAGCCGCGTACACCATGAAAGGCGATGGCGCTCGCAGCAAACCCAAGGTGGTGGTGACGAAGGGAGCAGGTAGGAGACCACCTGCCACCCGCAGCCTTTTTGCACCCATGAGGAGCAGAGGCTCTGCCTCCTGCACAGCCCAGCATTCTGGAGCCTATATGGGGAGAGAGTGTAGCAGGCCAGGGGAACAGGGGCTGTTCAGGAGGACACCAGGTTCCTGCTGGTGCCCACCTCAGCCCCTGCCACTCCATTCCTCCTGCCCTGAACGAGCCGGACACCATTACCACCCCCTCTGAACCCCCTTGCTGTCTCCTCTCTTCAGGGAGGGGAGTCAGGAAGCTTCTGCCCAACAGAATCCCACGGCCTGGGTCTCACTCACCACACTGCCCCTCCCCCAGACGTGGAACCCTCACTCAGGGCTCCCAGCTGGACACTCCGTTTGGCCAGGCTGGTCCCTTTGCCCGCCTCCTCTCTGCTGCTTCCTGCCTATACCTGCAACAACATCTCAGGAACGCTCCTGCCATCTCGCCCTCCCTCCCAGCCAGCAGGACCCTGCCCTCCTTGCTCAGGGACATCGTATTAGAGCCATTTTTGCCAAACTGAATGCCCTGCAGCTGCCCCCCCGGGGCCCAGGCATTCATAGCAGACACAACGCGCTAAAGGCCTGGAGAAGTCCGGCTTCATTTTGCAGGGCTTTGCTTTTGTTCAGAACTCTCTGTGGTGCCTCTGTTACTCCCCAGCCTATGAGAACCACAGAGCAGGGACAGCGTTTGGGACACTACTGTCTCCCCTGGGTACTGATCAGGTGACAGCAGTAGCCAAGTGTCAAATGAGCGCAGCAAGAAGTGACTGAGTCCTTCATGGGAGTTGATAAGTGGAAAACGTATGGCACCTTTTGCCAACGTCGACCTGGGTCGCGTTCTCTGAGTCTTTCCCGACTTCCCTGTCCCCCCCCCCCCCCACACACACACACGGAGTGGGGTCTAGCCTCAGGGATTTCACACTGGCTGTTCCTTCTGCTTGGAACACTGTTCCCTGAGATCCCCCTGAAGCTCCTGGCCCTTCTCGCCTCCCCCTGGTGTTTGCTTCTTGGTGAGGCCTTCCAGACACACCTGAAAATCACTGTAGTACTATGGGCACCGTGGCGCGCGCCTGTCATCCCCGCGATGCAGCAGGCAGAGGCGGGAGGATTGTAGGTTTGAGGCCAGAGGACGCCTGCGCCATCTAGCGAGATCTGGGTCTCAATAAATAAATAAATAAAATTAAAGAGGGTTGGAGGCACGGCCCGGTGGCTCAGCACTGGCAGAGCACGCACGGGCCCCTGGGGCCAAGCAGCAGGGAAATCAAATGATAGAATAATGAAAGATCGCAGCCCCGATGGCGGGGAGGGGGCGGCGCGTGGCGGCGAGGCCCTGACTCGAGCCCTGTCCCCTCCCCTCCTTCCTGCAGTGCTGGGCCGCCCCACCCTGTCGGTGCAGCAGAACCCCGAGGGCGGCCTGCTGGTGCGCTGGGGGCCCCCGGCGGGCGCGGGCGACGATGCGGTGCTGGGCTACCGCCTGCAGTTCGGCCGCGAGGGCGACGCGGCGCCGCCCGCCACGCTGGAGTTCGCGGCGGCTGATGACCGCTACGCCTACGCGGGGGCCGCGCCCCCAGGCGCCACCTACATCTTCCGTCTGGCGGCGCGCGGCCGCGGGGGCCTGGGCGAGGAGGCGGCAGCCGAGCTGCGCGTCCCTGAGGCGGCGCCGCACGGGCCTCCACGCGTGTTGGGCGCAGCGGGCAACGCCACGGCGCAAACCGTGCTGCTGCGCTGGCTGCCGCCCGCGCCCGCCGAGCGCAATGGCGCGATCGTCAAGTACACGGTGGCCGTGCGCCCCGCTGGCGCCGCGGGGCCCGCGCGGGAGACGGAGCTGCCGGCGCCCTCCGTGCCGGGCGCCGAGACCTCGCTCACGCTGCGCGGCCTGCAGCCCGACACGGCCTACGACCTGCGAGTGCGCGCGCACACGCGCCAGGGCCCCGGGCCCTACAGCCCCCCGCTCCGCTACCGCACCTTCCTGAGGGACCCAGGTAGGCGGCGAGCGCGCAGGTGGCCGGGCCGCGCCCCCTCCCCCGCGCGCAGGTAAGTGGCCGCGCGCGCTCCCGAGGACGCTCAGGCCACCGGACCCGAGGCGCGGCGGCGCGCCGCACAGGTGGGACGAGCCTCACCCCGCGTCCTCCGACTTCCATCATCCGCCTCCACCTTCTCTCTGCAGCCGCGCCGTCTCCCGCAGCAGGGACTGGGGACAGGGCAGACAGGGCCGGGCCAGGGCCAGGCAGGAAGGCCACGGGCACAGCGGACAACAGGGCAAGCCTGGGCCGCCCCACCCCACCTTGCCGGGCACCCTGCGCCCGCCTCCCTCACAGGTCTCTCTCTTCTGTTCTTTCCCCGCCGGCCGCCGCCTGCAGTCTCCCCCAAGAACTTCAAGGTGAAGATGATCATGAAGACCTCGGTGCTGCTGAGCTGGGAGTTCCCGGACAATTACAACTCGCCCACTCCCTACAAGGTGCAGCCATGTGGCCAGCCGCGGGCAGTACTGGGGCCCAGCCATCGGCTGGGATTGGGGCTCAGTCGGGGGATTGGGGGTGTGTCTGGGATTAGGGCTCAGCAAGGGGACTCAGCCCAGGATCATGGCTCAGTCTAGGGGTCAAGACTCAGACTAAACTGAGATTTAGAGTTAGGTCTCCACCTCGAATCAGGGCGTAGAGACAGGACTCAGCTCAGGATTGGAATTAACTCTGGGATGGAGACTCATACTGAATTGAGATTTCGAGTTAGGTGTCCACCTTGAATCAGGGCTCAGCCCAGGACTGGCGTTCAGTCTGGGATGGAAGATCAGACTGAATCAAGATTCAGAGTTAGGGCTTTGGCTCAGTTCAAGGCTCAGCCAGAGATGGGACTCACTCTGGGATCGGGGCTCTAGTCAGGATTGGGAATCAGACTTGGGGATCTACCTGGAACAAGGGTCCAAGTCTGAAGTTGGGGTGTTGAAGCAGGGATTAGTGCTCAGTCAGCTTACCTTAGAATTGGGGCTCAGTTGGAATTGAGGCTTAATGTGGGACCCAGGCCTGATCAGGATTGGGACTCAGAGTTTAGGGTCTACCTGGGACCAAGGTTCAGTCAGGGTCAAATTAAGGGTCAGAGTTGGGATCTGGCTTGAGATCAGGGCTCATCTGGGATTGAAGCTGTCTGGGATCAAGGCTCAGAACTGAAACTCAAGAGTTAGGATTCTACCTAGGATCAGGGGTCAGTTGGAATGGAGACTCAGAAGTAGGACTCAGAACTGCGGCTCTGCCTGGGACCCAGATTCAATTTGGAGTTGGTGTTGATTCTGGGATTAGGGCATAGTTGGAGTTTAAACTCAGCCTGAGATCAGGGCTCAGCTGGAACTGAGTTTTAGTCTGGGATTGAGACTCAGCCAGAATTGGGATTTAGAACTGGGGCTCTACCTGGGATGGGAGTTCAGCCTAGGGTTGGTGCTGACTCTGTGATCAGGGCTCAGTCAAAGATGGGACTCACCCCAGGGTTGGGGCTCAGTCTGAAGTCACATCTCAGCCTTGGATCAGGGCGGAGGTTGATGCTGAACATGGAGTCAGGGATTAGAGTTGGGGTTCTGCCTGGGATCATGGTTCAGTCAGGGTTGGGGCTCTTCTGAGATTGAGCTTCAGCCTAGAGTCAGGGATCCACAGGGATTAAGGCTCAGTCTGAGATAGGGCTCAGGATTGGTATTTGCCATTGAGGCTCAGCCTGCGATCAGGGCCTGGCTGGGATTTAGGCACAGTCTGGGGCCAAGACCTCAGCCGAGGTCAGGGCTCAGCAGACTTGGGGGTGTAGCCCAGGACAGGGCTCTAAGCCTTGTCAACCCTGCTGAGCCACCCTGGCCCACAGATCCAATACAATGGGCTCACGCTGGACGTGGATGGCCGCACCACTAAGAAGCTCATCACACACCTCAAGCCAAACACCTTCTACAACTTCGTGCTCACCAACCGCGGTAGCAGCCTGGGCGGCCTGCAGCAGACAGTCACTGCCTGGACGGCCTTCAACCTGCTCAGCAGCAAGCCAAGCGTTGCCCCAAAGCCTGACTCTGATGGCTACATCATGGTGTACCTGCCCGACGGCCAGAGTCCCGTGCCTGTGCAGTACGTTTGCTTTCAGGTCCCTGTTCCCCTGTCCATCAGCATGCTGTGTGACTGGGGCCATCCATGTGACCTCTCTGTGCCTCCACTAGTTTGCCTATCCATAAAGCAAAGACCACGTCATGGGGCTGTCCTAAAAACTCAGTGTTTCTTGTGCGCCATCATCACTAAATGTGCCCATGTGTCTGCTCCTTGGATGTTCCCTGATAGCCGCCATGCCTGATGTTTTACTGAGCAGTGTATCAGGGTCCTTGAGGGGATCTGATTCTGGACTTCCAGGCTGGTGACGAGACCAGAGCTGGGAGTCCCTAGTGGGGAGGGGAGAACTCTACCTAAGAAGCAGAGAACAATTAGGGGTAACAAGATATGTGGGCTTGGAGCTGGGGCTTTGAAGGACACACAGGAGTTCAAGAACTAGAACTGAATGAGGTAAGCTTTTTAGGCAGAAGGCACAGCATGATCCAAGGCCTAGAGGCTTGAATTAGGCCCTGGGGTCACCTGTGGCTGTGACACAGGGAAACAGATTGTTACCAAAGCCCCCTGTGACTCTTCCACCTCCCATAGGAATTACTTCATCGTGATGGTCCCACTGCGTAAGTCCCGTGGTGGCCAGTTCCTGACTCCACTTGGTAGCCCAGAGGACATGGATCTGGAGGAGGTGAGGCCCAGGGCCCAACTCACCATACCTGGACATGTCCTGGCTTTCGTGGGCTCAGTTGCTCCCAGCTTGCTCTGAGCCACCCACACCTCTGTTCCCTCAGCTTATCCAGGACATTTCCAGACTGCAAAGACGCAGCCTGCGACATTCACGCCAGCTAGAGGTGCCCCGACCCTATATTGCAGCCCGTTTCTCCATTCTGCCCTCTGTCTTCCATCCTGGGAACCAGAAGCAATATGGCGGCTTTGACAACCGGGGCCTGGAGCCTGGCCACCGCTATGTTCTCTTTGTTCTTGCAGTGCTGCAGAAGAGTGAGCCTGTAAGTCCTATGTGGTATCTGCCCACATCCAGACATACCCAAGTGTGGCTGACCCCAGCATGGCCACAGCTCCAGGAGTCCTGACCACAAAACCATAGACCCTCCCTGCTCCATTTGATCACACCTGAACAGAGAGGAGGGGTTGGGATAAAGAGAATTCTGGGAGGAGGTCTTCCTGGAGGAAGGGATCTTTAAGCTGGAGCTTTGAGGTTTGAGTAGGAGTTCAACAAGAAAAGGCATCCCAGGTGTTGTATGTGCTGGAGGAACAGAAAAGATTTCAGAGTGGCTGAGGCTGAAGACAGAATGGGGAGAGCAGAGAGTAGCACCCACCGGGCCATCCAGGCACCAGAGTCAGGACTCTTAGGAGTCACAGGAGAATTTAGAGAAGAGGGGCATGGGTTTGTGTTTGAGAAATACCCATCTGGACACCACAAGGAGGATGGTCACTGATGGAGGTCCCCCTCCGTCCCTGCAGACGTTTGCAGCCAGTCCCTTCTCAGACCCCTTCCAGCTGGACAACCCAGACCCCCAACCCATCGTGGACGGTGAGGAGGGCCTCATCTGGGTGATTGGGCCCGTGCTGGCCGTGGTCTTCATCATCTGCATTGTGATCGCCATCCTGCTCTACAAGAAGTGAGCCCCGCCACCCCTTAAAGACACCAGGAGGGTCTGGAAGGGCTCCCAGTGATCGTCAGCAAAGGTTCTGTGGTTCCCATAGGGTAACCAGCACTCAGAGAGGTTAAGCCACTTGATCAAGGTCAGACAGCCCCAGGGATGGAAGGGCTGGGGTTAAAACCTGACCCGTGGCCTGGCCCCTTCTATGAACCTCAATTCAGCAGGGCGTGGGGGAGGCTGTGTTGCTGGTGGGTAAGGATAGTCACTGTTGGGCTGCATGGGGCATGTCCTACCCTCGGGAAGAGCCCAGATGCGCCTCCTTGTAGTGAGGAGTCCAGATGGGCAGGCCAAGTCTCTTTCTAGAGGAGACCAGGGCTCAGGTTAGGGAAGCCGCCCCGAGGCAGACAGGGCCCTTTGTGGCCTGCACATCCTCACCTCTGCTCTTTTCCCTCCCTCACACCTGTGTCTGGTTTGGGGAACAGCAAGCCTGACAGGTAAGACCTGGCCCTGCCCCGCTGAGGCTTGAGCCAGGAGGTAGAAGAGGGGAATGGGGTGGAGTTCTGCCCATTGAGGGACAGGTGCCTTGCTGTTAGGGCAGGTGACACATGTCTATGCATGGTCCTGGGATCAGGGCTCAGTCTGGGATCAGGGATCAGTTAGCATTGGGACTCCGTGTTAGGGCTTCACCTGGGACCAGGCTCTGTGTACACAGCCCCTTTCCTACCACATGCACGGTGCCCGAGTCGTGTGCATGTGTGTGTGTGCGTCGTGGAGCACATGCTGGTATGCACTGAGCTGTCCCCCTTGCTCCCTGTGAAGTAAGCGCAAGGACTCAGAGCCCCGCACCAAATGCCTGCTGAACAACGCTGACCTCGCCCCCCACCACCCCAAGGACCCGGTGGAAATGAGACGCATTAACTTCCAGACTCCAGGTATGTACTGATCCCCGGAGCTAGGGATGGCGCCGACAGGGAGGGACTTGCTGCTGGAGGTGGGGGAGAAGCTGCTGCCTCGGGGGACCCTCTTCCCACCCCTCTGGATATTCTGGGTACAGTTCAATTCCTGATTTCCAAACACCTCCCACCCCGTGTGGACCTGGGCTTAGAATCCTTGAGGATTGCTTCTGCCTATGACTGTGTGAGGCTTTTTTAAAGCCACATTTACGTGATAGTTCCTGTCTTCTCCAGGAGCCTAAAGAACGTCCAAAAGCGAACAAAGAAATAATACCCTTGCTTTCAGCACAAAGAACGGTGCTCTGTTCACATCCGGAGCTAGAAATCCCCTCGCTGTTTGGCGTGGAGGGTGGGCTTTGGCCATTTTCCACACTGGCCTTGGGCTGTGCCCCCAGTCAGGCACAGAATAGACACCCCCTCCACCTCTCCCCTCGTGGCTGCAGGAAATCCTGCTCTCCTTGCCTTATCACAGCGCCCTGTAGATTAACAGGACTCAGCTAAGTCCCCTGCCATGCCTGGCAGCAATCAGTCAAGGGCTTGTCCTTGATCATCTCTGTATTCAAAGATCCAAACTCCCCCGGCTCCTCCCTTCTCCTGGGCTCATGCCAGCTGCTCCTAACCAAGTAACAAACCTACTCACCCAAAGGCTGCCCTTCTTCCTGGCTCACCGCATGGTTCCTCTGTCCTCGCTCAGCTCATTCTTGGCACCTGTTGCCGAGCCAATGAGGACTTTAAACACCTGCACTTATCTGATAGCCGCCGCCCTCCTGGAGGGAACCGTGCGTGGCCTCCCATGTTCTCCCCAATTTATTTTCTCACTTCTGTCTCTGGACTGCTTTCTATCGCTTCCATCCCCATCTGAATGATGCTGTGGGCCATCTGTAGCTAACCCATGCCTGGGGTCCTGTGGCAGGGATCGTGTGGCGTCTCACTCACCACCCCTGTGACGCTCTTTCTCCTTTAGCCACCGCTCACCTCTCTTCCGTTCTCATGGAAACGCGGGTTCTCCCTGTTGCTGTCTGACTGGGGGTCCTGCAGTGCCACCCCTGTGTGGTCTTCTTCCTCCGGCTCTCGGGACCGGCTCATGCCACTGCTGGCTGTCTCGGCCCCGGGTCCTCCCGATGGCTGCTGTAGTCTCCTGTGTCGCTTCTAACATGCTCACACCGCTTTTCCGGCTCTAGACGAGCTCGTACTAGTTCTGGTTCCAAGCCAACGAGGATTTCTAAACTCATGTCTAGCTGATAGCTGCTGGCCTCTAATCTCATGGCACAGCCCGTATGTCCCTCCCTCACCCCCCAGGTTCTCCCTCCCCACCCTGCGTCCGCCTTCCTCTAGATCCCCTCTGGGGTCTTTCCAGAGTCACAGCCAAAGACCAGCACCGGGTACTTGTTCCGTTTGAAGGATGCACAGCAAGCAGCGCCCGGGGGTCCTGGCCCTGGCCCCGCCCCACCCCTGCGGCCAGCCCGGCCAGCCTGCATGTGTTCATTTATGTATCGTTTGCTGTCTCTGCAGATGCGGGCCTCTGCAGCCCTCGCAGGGAGCCGGGGTTTCGCTTGGAAAGTTAGTTCCTGTGTCTCTCTGTTCTCCGCTTCCTTTCGCCCCCGTTCCTTCTCATCTTTGGTTTCTCCATCCTGCCTCCTGTCTCTGTCTGCGCGGCCTCCCCCCAGCCAGCCTCCACCCGCCTGCCCAGCTGAGCTGGCGCCTCAGGGAGGGCCCCGGGGAGGATGGGGCCCTTGGGTGGCTGGATGCGTGAGAACAACGTGTGTGGCGGGAGCGTGGGAGAGACGTGGAGGCAGGAGATGCCGGGAGGCAGGCAGGCCCCGAGCCCCCTCAGAGCTGGGATCCTAGCCCGGGGAGCGCCCGCGTGTCAGGGGACACACAGTAGGGGGCAGCTAAGGGCAGCAGGTGTCTGTGGAGCAACCCGGACTCTTAATGGTGGGACACCCGGGTCTCGGGGGTCCTGGGTGTGGGCCTAGTCTGGGAGGCCTCAAGACCTGGGAGGGAGACCCCAGCCCCCTCCAGCCTCCTCAGATGGGTTGCAGAGGGTCAAGAGCTCATGGAGGCCGGGACCAGGTAGAGGCCAGGGTCAGGCAGAGGCCAGGGCCAGGTGGAGGCGCAGCCGACAGCCTCCACTCATGCTGCCCTGCCCATCCTTGGATTCCCTCTGGTGGGTGCGTTTGGGTCTCTAATCCCAGGAAAGGGAGCCGCCCACCCCTCCCTGGCCGGGGCCATATTCCCAAGCCCACGCCAGCCGCATCTGCTTCTCCATTTCTGTGCCACCTCCCGCTTGGCGCCCCAGGGTCCTGGGAGCTTGAAGCCTCCTGGGGTCTCCTCCCCTGCAGCTGGGTTGGGGTCCAGGATGGGCCAACACGGGTCAGGGGAGCCTCCCTGGCCCTCCCCTCATGCTGAGCTCCGCCTGCCACCCCCCGCTGACCTCCCTGTGTCCCTGCAGACTGACACGTGCTCGCCTCCGCGCTGGCCGTTGCTGGCCGCGCGTGGGCTCTCCTCCTGCAGGCATGCTCAGCCACCCGCCCATCTCCATCGCGGACATGGCGGAGCACACGGAGCGGCTCAAGGCCAACGACAGCCTCAAGCTCTCCCAGGAGTATGAGGTGAGCTGGCCCCGCGCTGCTCCCCACCACCCGGCTCCCGGGCCCCCACCTGACGCACAGTCACCTCTCCCACCCCCCCAGTCCATCGACCCTGGGCAGCAGTTCACGTGGGAACACTCCAACCTGGAGGTGAACAAGCCCAAGAACCGCTATGCCAACGTCATCGCCTATGACCACTCCCGGGTCATCCTCCAGCCCATCGAAGGTAGTGCATGGCCCCGGGCGCCTGTCCTGCCTTTGCCCCACAGGACACTTGCAGACCCCAGGGCCCCTCTTGGTCACTACAGCCCAATTCCGGTCCCAGAGCTGGTCTCACGCCAGCCACACCCCATGTGTCTGTCAGCTTGTCACGCTGTCGGGGCTGGTGTGTTGCTGTGTTGCTGAAAGCTGTGCCCCCAGTGCAGCAGACACCAGCAGGGCCACCCATGCAGGACAGGGTTCAGCTGAGCTTCCAGACTAAAACAGACTAGGGAGGAGGAGCCCAATCCCAGCAGCAGCCCTAGCCAGAGGCTGTGGGACAGCTTTAGAGACGTAGTTAACAGATTGCTGCTGTCCGTACCGTGGTTCCGCCTGTCCTTCCGCACCAGCGCTTCTCAGTCGAGGTCTGCCTAGGAGGCACTTGGCAGTGTCAAGATCCTTTTAGTTGTCACAGTGTGGAGGAAGGGAAGCACTGGCACGGAGCAGGCGGATGCCAGGTTCGATCGACGCCGTACAGAGAGCAGAACGCCCCCCCATAGAGCATGGCCTGACCTTCCGTGGCTGTAAGGCCACTGTAGAAAACCACAAAGGCTGTGCGCCGCAGTTTCCCTGGGGACACAGGCGGGGTGGTCTCCGAGGGACCCTCCAGGGAGCGCTGTGCCCACGCCAGCCCACCACAGTGCAGCCCCACTGCTCCCTCCTCTTTGCCCTGGCCACAGGCATTGTGGGCAGCGATTACATCAATGCCAACTACGTGGATGGCTACCGGCGGCAGAACGCATACATCGCCACGCAGGGGCCGCTGCCCGAGACCTTCGGCGACTTCTGGCGGATGGTGTGGGAGCAACGCTCGGCCACCATCGTCATGATGACAAGGCTAGAGGAGAAGTCTCGGGTGAGGCGTGGCCCGAGGTCCCCCACCCCCCAGCTGGTGGCGGCCCGCGCTTACCAGTGTCTCGCATGCTGCAGATCAAGTGTGACCAGTACTGGCCCAGCCGAGGCATGGAGACCTACGGCTTCATCCAGGTCACCCTCCTGGACACCATCGAGCTGGCCACGTTCTGCGTGAGGACCTTCTCCCTGCACAAGGTGGGCCTGGGCTGCCCTGGGGGTCGGGGAGCCATGGGGGAGGGAGCTGAGCGCGTCACCCACACTCCTGTGGAAGCTGCCTCGCCGGTGGGAAACTGAAGCTCAGGGAGGCCTGGATGTGTCCGGCCACCGAAGGGCCGAGCTAGCTCAGACCCCAGCCTCCTGGGGACCTTGTCGTGCTCAGGTCTTCCCTGCCTCCCGGCCTCTGGGCTCGCCTCACGTGAGCCTGTGATGGGGCCCAGCAGGGTCTCAGCCCTGGCCTCAGGGCCACGAGACGGAGCTGGCAGGGTGCTTGCTACCACCGCACACAGACGGGGCCCGGGTGGAGAGGATCCTCAGATAAGCATTCAGCTGCTGGCCGCTGCCCATCGCGGGCTTCCGCCTGCTTCTCTGTGGGGTGGTTCTGAGCTGGGGCTGTTCCTCTGTCAGGGGGGCCCTTGTTATTCTGATGGGGAGGAGACCCTGCTCGCCCCCAGGGTGGGACTGGGATGGGGAAAGTCTTTAGGTCAGTATTTAGCGGATAGCTGCCGTTCATCATGGGGCCACATCTGTTCTGCGGCAGTTGGTTCAATTCTGCCATCCTGGGATGTTTATTATTGCTGATTGGGGCAGATGCTCCAGCCACGCACAGTTGGGGTCGAGGTCCTCGCTGTGTAGTTAACCGATGGCTGCTGCCCAGTGTGGTTCCAGCTCGGCTTCTGCAGCGGTGGCTCTGAACTGGTGCAGCACGGCCCCCCAGGGGACACCTGTTGTGGTCCTGATGGGGAGGGGCGGTGGTCCAGGCCCTGAGACCCACAGCGCTGGCTGGCCTCGGAGCACATTACCCACCTGCCTGGCCCAAGGACTAGAAACCCAACTAAAAGGGCAGGAGGGAGTGAGAAGCCTCACTTCATTTACACGGGTAAAACACGTACCGTATGTCACGCTCCAACCTGGGCCCCAGGACACACGAAAGCAAAATGTCCTCCTCACGGGAGGCTTCCAGCCTAACGAACAAGGTGTAGAATAACAAACAAGTGAAACAGAAGAACTCGCTTACGTGTAGAAAGGGGAAAATAAAGCCGAGGAGAATGGCTAGTAGATGTCAGGGAATCAGGAGGAGGCAGGGGAGAGAGCCATGGAGAAGAACACTTCCGGCGGAAGGCACAGCACATGCAAAGGCCCTGGGGCAAGATGGAGCTTGGCATGCTGGAGGAGCAGTGAGGCGGCCTGTGGAGAGAGAGCGGAGGGAGGAAGAGAGGATCAGGCAGGGTGGGCAGGGCCTGGAGGCTGCAGGGTGGACCTGGGCTTTGACCCAGAAGAAGGTGAGAACAGAGTGCTATGGGGAGAGGAGGGACCCGACTCAGTGCTCAGGGGCGCCCTCTGCCGTGGGAGGGTCCAGGAGACCAGGGTGGAAGTACCAGGGAGCAATGAAGGTCCGGACATGGGAGGAGGGGAGCAGTGACCAGGTACAGGGCCGGCCCAGAGCGTAGGCCAGGCGCTGGCCCTGGGAGGTGAAGGGCTTCAGAGCTGACACCAGGTCGCACCCAGAGGCCAGAAGGCCGGAGCTCGCATCAGCGGAGATGGGGGTGGGTCTGGGGACAGAACTGGCACCGTGTTGGCCAGGTTGGATGCCAGGCGCCTGTGAGACCCCTGGGGGAGATGTCTGGGGGCTGTGGCTGCTAAGCCGAGCGCGGGGAAACAGGGTGGCCTGAGGCATGCCTGGGGCTCGCAGCCACAATGACAGCCAGTGCCCCTGTGGTCCCCAGAACGGCTCCAGTGAGAAGCGCGAGGTCCGCCACTTCCAGTTCACGGCGTGGCCTGACCACGGCGTGCCGGAGTACCCGACACCCTTCCTGGCTTTCCTGCGGAGGGTGAAGACCTGCAACCCGCCAGACGCCGGCCCCATCGTGGTCCACTGCAGGTGCGTCTCCCCACCCTCCTGCCCTCCCGGACCCAGACCCAGACCTGCAGCCCTCTGACCTCCACACATCCGTCCCCACAGCGCCGGCGTGGGCCGCACCGGCTGCTTCATCGTCATTGACGCCATGCTGGAGCGGATCAAGCCCGAGAAGACGGTGGATGTGTACGGCCACGTGACGCTCATGCGATCGCAGCGCAACTACATGGTGCAGACGGAGGACCAGTACAGCTTCATCCATGAGGCGCTGCTGGAGGCCGTGGGCTGTGGCAACACCGAGGTGCCTGCGCGCAGCCTCTACACCTACATGCAGAAGCTGGCGCAGGTGGAGCCCGGCGAGCATGTGACTGGCATGGAGCTGGAGTTCAAGGTGATACTGCGTGGGCTGGGGACGTCCTGAGCCACGGGGCCGCAAAGTGGTGGCGGGGTGGCCCTGGCCTCCCTTCCCACTGCAAGAGAGCACGCAGGCTGCTCCTGATGGGTGTCCCTGGCTCCCTGTCCCCGCAGCGGCTGGCCAATTCCAAAGCCCACACGTCCCGCTTCATCAGCGCCAATCTGCCTTGTAACAAGTTCAAGAACCGCCTAGTGAACATCATGCCCTACGAGAGCACGCGGGTCTGTCTGCAGCCCATCCGCGGCGTGGAGGGCTCGGACTACATCAACGCCAGCTTCATCGATGGCTACAGGTACCTCACCCGGGCATCGCAGAGCTCAGAGCTTTGCCAGCACCCCAGAAGGGTCTCAGCCCAGCCCTGAAGGGGCCCTGGTCTGGTCGGAGACAGGGCTGAAACAGCCAAGCTCTCGGCATCTGTGGGTATGTGTTTAGCAAACAGCCACTGTCCGAGACATGGTCTTCTCTGGCCTTCTAGATCCGCGGGTCTCAACAGGGCCTGTCTGGCTGTCCGGGGAATACTGACAATATCTGGGGCATTTTTAGGACTTTTTTTGGCATTGGATGGGACGGAACTCGGGGCTTTGCCCACGCTAGGCAAGTGCCCCACCACGGAGCCACTGCCCCAGACCTGCATTCTTCTTGAGACAAGGTCTCACTGTGTAGCACAGGCCGGCCTCAAACTCATGGTCCTCCTACCCGGCCTCCCGTGTCCTGGGATGACCGCATGTGCCACAGCGGCTGGTGCTTGTCTGGGGATATTTTTGATTGTTATAATCAGAGTTGGGTTGAGGGGAGGCCCGTGGCATCAAGTGACTTTGCCCGGGGATGTTCAACAGCGCACAGTGCACAGATGTGGCACCTGACGTGGCCAGCACTGGGCTTGGGAAGCCATGGTCTGGCTTTCCAGGGAGAGGGCGCTATCTGTGCAGAGGCCTGGGCTGAGGGAGGACTTGGGCTGGGCACGCTACGTGGCCTAATGGAGCTGGAAGCAGGCAGAAGAGGCAACAGGAAAGGGGGGCGGGGCTTCCTGGGGGAACTGGAGTTTAGCCTGAGGCTCAGGAAGTCCCTGGGTGCCGAGTGAGATTTCTGGGAGAAGAGGGCTGCTGGGTGGCTCTGGCCCACGGGGCCGCGTCAGGCCAGTTCCAGCCCTGGGCTCACGCCCCTACCCCGCAGGCAGCAGAAGGCCTACATCGCCACGCAGGGGCCCCTGGCGGAGACCACAGAGGACTTCTGGAGGATGCTGTGGGAGAACAACTCCACCATCGTGGTGATGCTCACCAAGCTGCGCGAGATGGGCCGGGTGAGCGGAGGCCGCGAGGGTGGGCGGGGCCAGGCCAGGCGTCGACCAAAGGCTGACCATGGCCGTGGTCTTCCACACAGGAGAAATGTCACCAGTACTGGCCGGCCGAGCGCTCCGCCCGCTACCAGTACTTTGTGGTGGATCCGATGGCGGAGTACAACATGCCTCAGTACATCCTGCGCGAGTTCAAGGTCACGGACGCACGCGTGAGTGGAGGCAGAATGGCAGGAGGGGCTGTGGGAGGCTTCTGTCACCGTGACAAAATTCCTGAGCAAAACGAGGGAGGAGGCCCTTGCCTTGGCTCACGGTTTTGGAGATTCCTGTCCACCATGGTGGGGAGGTCACTTTGTAGCACTAGGAAGCAGGGAGGCGGGAGCGCTCCAGGAGCAGGCTTCCAGCTTCTCCTCTGCTTCCATCTGGGTTACCAGCCTATGGGAGTCAGGGGGTAGGTCTTCCCCAACAGGCTGTCCTCCATGCCAGTCATCTCTAGAAACGCCCTCACAGACACACCTAGAAGTGTGCTTTACTAATCTCCTAGGTGCCTCTCAATCCAATTAAGTGGACAAGATTAACCATTACAGGGCCAGAACCTGGACCAGGCTTGGCATCCCCTTTTGTTGTTGTTAGGTGCCATTGAGTCAGGTCTGACTCATAGTGACCCTGTGTACAAGAGAATGAAATCCTCACCAACACTGTGCCAGGCCCGGCACAGTGGCAGTGCTTCTTTGCTATTCATAGGGATTTTCAGTGGCTGCTTATCTCAGGAGTGGGCTGCCAGGTCCTTCTTCCATTTGTGCGGTGCTGGTGATTGGAGCCAGGGCCTCAGAGCACACACAGGAAGCACTCTACCAGCCGAGCCAAAGCCCCTTTGTGATTAGGAAAGGTGGCACATGCAAAGGCCCAGGGATAGGAATGAGCCTGGGAGGTGAGGAAGTAGATGAGTTAATCCTGGGGCCACCCTTTGAGTAGGTAGAAGACAGGGTCATTGCCCTGTGCCCACCCTGTGGTATCCCTATTATGACACAACCCGCCAGGGAACGTGGCCCAGGGGATCACATAGAAGAGGATGTGGGGGCTTCCCTGGGAGGGACAACCTGTGGAGGATGGTGCTTGAGAGATTGGAGATTATGCAGTGGGAAAGGATGAGTTCCGGAGGCCGGTGATGACAGATGGCGCCCTGGACGGAAGATGATGGCGTTGGATGGTGCTGCTGGGTGATGGGTTACCGGAGACGGGTGATGACAGATGGCGCCCTGGACGGGAGATGATGGTGTTGGCTGGTGTCCACCTGTTCCAGGATGGCCAGTCGAGGACTGTGCGGCAGTTCCAGTTCACGGACTGGCCCGAGCAGGGCGTGCCCAAGTCGGGGGAGGGCTTCATCGACTTCATCGGCCAGGTGCACAAGACCAAGGAGCAGTTCGGCCAGGATGGCCCCATTTCTGTCCACTGCAGGTGAGTGGCCTCCAGGGCCCCTGGGGATGGGGCAGGGACGCTGGGGCTCCTCGGCAGCCGCCCTAGAACATCCCTGCTCCCCGCAGCGCCGGTGTGGGCAGGACGGGCGTGTTCATCACGCTGAGCATCGTGCTGGAGCGGATGCGGTACGAGGGCGTGGTGGACATCTTCCAGACCGTGAAGATGCTGCGGACCCAGAGGCCGGCCATGGTGCAGACGGAGGTGCCCATGGGGCAGGGCCGGGTGGGGGGAGGCGCCTGGGCCCTGGCCCACCAGGGTTGCTGGGGTGGAAAGCTCTCTGCTCTCACTCAAGCCAGAAGGGGCTGAGTGGCCGCTTCACACCATTAAGCCCCAAAGCCACAGAGGGGCCATGGTGTTGACACAGCCAAGCCCACCCCATCCCATCCCAGGGGCCCTGCAGGTTCACAGGTCCCACCTTGGTCGCATTCACATTGGGCACCTTTAACAAAGTCCTCAAGAACGTGTCCGTCTCCCCGGGGGTTAGGTGGAGGAGGGGGCCCCCACAAGGTCAGATGGAGCAGAGCAAACCTCGGGGTTAGATGGAGGAGAGCGCATGGCACTCTTTGTTGGGGATGTGAGGGCCAAAGGGAACCTGTGCGGGGTGGCAGGAGCAGGGCGGCGGGCAGGGCTGACAGCCCCCCTTGCCCCACAGGACGAGTACCAGTTCTGCTACCAGGCGGCGCTCGAGTACCTGGGCAGCTTCGACCACTATGCAACGTAAAGCCATGGGCCCCAGCCCGACTCCACCGGCGCCAGTGCCTCTGCCCGAGCCGGGGGGACCCCGGAGGCCCGGACCCCAGGACGCAGGGACGAGGCGGCAGTGGTGGTCACCGGACTCCAGGGCGACACGGGCCCCTGGGCCCCTCGCGGCCCGGCCGCCTCCGGACACTGCACACATTCCTCGTTTCCTTCCGATTCCAAAATGAGATTCCAGGGTGGGGGGCGGGGGGCGGTGAGCAAACAGGGGTGCTCCCCGGCACCGAGGGAGGGTGGCGTGGCCAGACAGACCTCTCCTCCCTTGGGGTCGGGGGCCGCAGGCAGAGTCCAGCTTTGTTTGAAAACTCCTGGGATAACTATATTCAGTGACATTTTTTTTAATAGTGTATTTTTCTTTTCTTTCCTCTCTTTTTTAAAGAAACAAAAAGGACTCGCCAGTCACTTTAAAAAGGAATATGTCTCTTCCTATTCTGTTCAGAAACAGTCTATTTTTTCACGGTAGCAAACGTCCTGCGTGACGGTTATGTGCAAGAACACATGCGCCCGGCCGTGACTGTCCCCTTGGCTGGCTTCTGTGTTTCTTTTCCTACCATCAAATGGTGCCTCGCTCGCGCGACAAGGGGATGTCCTCTTCCGCCCACTTTCTCTTTTTCGCTTTTCTCTCCCCTTTCCCCTCGCCCCCGTTTTTTCGTTGTTTTTTTTTTTTTTTTAATTAAAATTTCAGACATATCAAGGACAGCTCTGAGTGTCGGGTCATGGGGCGTCTCCAACTGCTGGTGGCAGGTTCAGCCCCACCAGGGGGCGGGGGACAGTGCCACAAGGACAACGTGGCCTAAGCGCCTCATCTCTCGCCCCAGGGAGGGCTCCTCCCTCTTCCGAGAGTGGACCTTGTGCCCCGCATCAGGGACAAACGCAGAATGCCTGATCCCCCCACCCCACCCCACGCAAGCGAGTTTTTCCTCTTTGTACGAGAGCAGATCTGCCGTTGCTTTCAAACACTGTTTATTCAAACGGAAGCAGCTGGGTGGTTTTCCCACCTCCGTGTATGTAGATAAATCGACTTTGTATTAAAGGAAGATCGTCCGACACTGGCCCCCGTGGAGTCTTTTTGCACCCTCTCTCACCCCATCCTGTCTCTTCCCTGAGGCAGGAAAGGGCTGGGGAGCCCACGTTCTCTTGTGTGATTGAGCCCACAGACTGGTGAGTTGGTCCAGAGAGGTGGTGGTGATCATTCAAGATCACACAGCAATTCAGTAGCTAGGGCAGGATTTGCACCCAGACCCTGCAGCGGCCACCTCTAGTTCTCACAGCAACCGTGACTGACAGTCTACCGTGGGTCAGGCACTGTAAGGTAGGCGTCAGCCCAACTGACAGAGGAGGAAACAGGCTCAGGAGCAGACACCAACCTGAAGTCACACAGCAAGGCTGAGGCAGAGGTGGAATTCATACCCTGACCGGTCTCACCCAAACCCCTAAACACCCCTCTGTGCCACCTTCTCCAGAGGAGCCTAGGGAGAAACTGAGTCCATGGAGGAATGGGGCAGGTTGGGGTACTGCTTCCCCCATATCCCAGGCCACCAGTGAGCAGATTCTGACTGAGAGCTACACTGTGGAGGAAGGAGGGAGCCCCTGCGTCTACACTCTTCCCCCTGGCATAGGAGCCACCCACAGGAGCTGGGGATAGAGGCAAGTGAACCCTGTGATCTCGCCATCTCCAAGGGTCGCAGCGTGGTCTTGCTGAGGGCAGGGTCCCAGCCTAGGAAAACGTGAGGCTATCCGTTTAAAGAATCAATAAATTAAGTAGTTGAAAAGATTTACCAAGCCACATACCCCCTTCCAAATTTTCAAACACAGATGAAACAATTATAAAACCAGCAATGGAGAGCTTAGAAATTCCAAGAAACCAAATACAGCTGTTCCTTGACTTACAATAGTTCAATGTACAGGTTTATGACTTCACAATGGCACAAAAGCAGTACACGTGCAGTAGAAACCATCATTCAATTTTTGAGTTTTGATCTTGTGCCAGGCTATCAATATGCAGTACCATATTCTCTTGTGATGCAGGGGAGTGGCAGCAAGCCACAGCTCCCAGTCACCCACGTGGTAACAAGGATAAACCAGTAATCTACAGTGTACCATATTGCTAGGTACCATATTGCTAGACGTTCAGTAGGTTAGGAATTTTAAATACATTTTTGACTTGATACCTTCAACTTACAATGGGTTTGTCAGGACATAATCCCATCATAAGTTAATGAGTATCTCCATTAGATAAGATTTACTGATCTCAGCTCAGAAGGGTGGATTTTGCAATAGTTAGCCTCCCCAGAAAAGGCCTATGGTGGGAAACTTTAAAACATTTCTAAATAAGGTAGGGGTTAGAGAAGTAATAAAAGTTACAAAGGTTTTAAAAATGAACTCAAAATGTACATCGTATAACGAAATCTTTAGGATGTAGCCAAAGGAGTATTTAGAGGAAAATTCACAGCCTTGAACACATTTATAAGAAAACAAAGTTTGAGCTGGGGCTGGTGGCACACACATGTAATCCCAAGCCTCAGGCAGGAGAATCACTGAGTTCAAAGACAGCATGGGCTACATAACACTTTCTGGGGCCAGCTCAAGCTACATAGTGAGACCTTGTCTCGGGAAAAAAAAAAAAAAAAAAAACTGAAGGTGAACTTTTAACAATAAATGAACAAGTTACATGCGGTGGCACGCACCCATAATCCCAGCAACTTGGGAGACAGAGGCAGGAGGAGTGCAAGTTCAAGGCCAGAGGCAACATATGCATCTTAGTGAGACCCTGTCTCAATATGAAAAGTAGGAGGCTAGGGATACAGCTCAGTGGCAGAGTGCCTCAAGTATGTGCAAGGCTCTGGGGTCAGCCCCCAATACCACAAAATAAATAAATAAATAAAATCAACAAGCTTAAGTTCAAACAGCTACAAAGGAACAAATTAAGTCCAAATAGAAAAGAAAAAGTGGAAATTAACTCCAACAGAGCATTTAGAGGTGGGGTTTTTGCACTAACAAACTCAAAAACTGTTTGACGATACTAGTTTGAACCCCCACACTGCAAAAACAACAAAAAAATCAAACCACCACCAACAATACACACCAAAAGCAGATAAATCTTAGGCAGGAACTAATTAATTTTATTTCTGCAGTGTTGGAGATGAGAGCCAGAACCTTGCTAGGCAAGCACCGTACCGCGGAGCTACCTCCCTAGGCTGTGGGTTTCTGAGGCAGGGTCATGCTATGTAGCCCAGGCTGGCCCAGAACTCAGGCCCCTCCTCCCGCAGCCTCTCTAGTGTTGGAGTTACAGGTGTGTGTCACCGCACCAGGCCCTTGCCCTACATCTTCACCTTGGGACAAAGGAGAAAAGACAAACACTGACCCAAGTCTGGTCTCCCCAAGTTACCCAAGACCTCACCCCCAGGCTGCTCTGTGCCAGGAGCTCCTACTCAGTCCTCAGGGCCTGGAAGCTCCTCCAACAAGGCAGCTCTCATCTCCCTTCTCTGGGTTGCCTGAGCTCTATGTCCATCCTTCTGGCTAAATTCCAAGCCCAGTGAGGCTGAAGTATCTAGATAAGGTCTACTTTGCCTTCCTTACTGGAAACTAGACAAAATCTTTGAAGGGAAGTCATTGTGATTCCGTGTGTGTGTGTGTGTGTGTGTGTGTGTGTGTGTGTGTGTGCGTGCGTGCGCGCGCATGCCCTTCACTCCTTGAGATGCTCATGGCTGTTATTTCTTGTTAGGTGTTGTCAGGTTGGGTCCAACTCATAGTGACCTGATGTACAGCAGAACAAAACAGTCCCCAACACTGTGCCATGTACAAGATCTTCTTATGTTTGATCCCATTGTTGCAGCCACTGTGTTTCTTCTCATTTTGAGTCATGCCACATCAGCAAAAGGAGGTCCCAGGGGCTTTACTGTATTCCTGTCATTAAAGTCGACTCTACTTTGAGGAGGCAACCCTTCCCCAGTCCTACCTGAGTGCCTTCCAGCCTCAGAGGCCTCATTTTCTGGCACTATATTTGACAGTGCTTCTCTGCTATTCATAGGTCTTTTCAATGTTTAATTGTTTCGCGAGTGAGCTGCCAGCTCCTTCTCCCTAGTCTTTCTTAGTCTGGGAGCTCAGCTGAACCCTGTCCCTCATGGTGGGGCAGCCTGTTGCATACAAGACTGACCTACAGGTGTCTTGGAAGGAGGAGCTCCACCAACCCACAGACATGACCACCAAGACTCAGTCTCTCCCAGTGCCTTGGTCCTGCCACAGGTACAATAAATTCCAACCTCACGGAGCACCTACTGTGTGCTTGGCTCATAGTCTCAGTTCAGCCTTGCAATAACTGCCCACCAGACAGATGGCACTGCAGCCTCCAGAGCTCAAGTGTCTTTCCAAGGCCACAGAGACGTCAGTGGTCGAGCCACGGCGGGCCCAGCTCTGCCCACCTCCTTCAGCTTTGCAAGGGAGAGGGTGTACGTGAGCTCTGCCAAACCAGTGTCACCACTGGCCACACCTGGGACTCAAAGCTGAGAGAAAAGCCCGTCGCCACGCCCACAACAGGCCAGAGGCCCAAACCTCCTACTTTTTCAAAAAGTCCAAAAGCCCCCCACAGATATGTATCCTGACCCCAACGAGATGGCTTTAAATAGTTAAAGCAAAAGCACCCACAGGGAGGCTGGGGGTCAGAAGCCAACTTTATCAGAAATTAAAAGTCCAGCCGGGCGTGGTAGCGCATGCCTGTAATCCCAGCGGCTCCGGAGGCGGAGGTGGGAGGATTGCAAGTTCGAGACCAGAGGCCGTCTGAGTCTTAGCAAGACCCTGTCTCAAAAAGTAAAAAAATGGACTGAGGTGCAAGTCAGTGGTCTAGCACTTGTAGAGCATGCAGGTGTGAGGCCCTGGGTTCAACCCCCAGTACCACCAAAAAAAAAAAAAAAAGTCCAAGCCGACCAGATCTCAAAGAGATAAAGAACGTGACAGCAAACCAGACCCAATAGCTATATCCAGGACTCTGTGTCCGAAGAACACGCCTTCTGTCCAGTCAGTCAGAGCTATCCCCAAAACAGACAGTACAGGATTCCACAGGAGAAGTTCAGCCTTCAGCCTTCACTCACTAGCTACAATGTAATAAAATTATAAACTGATGATACTGTATAACTCCTTAAATCCACACAACTGGATTTTTGTTTTGTGGTGTTGGGGATGGAACACAGGGCCTCACGTACAGTAGGCAGTGCTCCACCACTGGGCCATGCCCTCAGCCCTAACTGGAAATTTCAAAACAAATGAGTTAAATTACAAAATGTAAATTACAAAATATTTAGAATATAAATTTAAAGACAAATTATGAAATATTTAGAACTCAAGATGACTGCAAATTAAAAGCTGTAGCATGCATCCAAAAATGTATCCAGAGGAAGCTCAAAGTCTTAAGTGCATTTACAGCCGCAGGAATAGGGGGACATTGACAATCAAATGAGCAGCCAAAGAAGTACTTAAAGGGAAATGTATAGCCTTATATGAATTTATGAGGGAAAAACTAAAAATAAACTCTAAGCTCAAGCACCTGCTGAAAGAACAAATAAAGCCAACCAAAGTCAAGGGAAAATATTGTTTTAAAAACCAGAAATTAATGAAATAGTAAACTGTAGCAGCAACAAAAAATAATAATAGTTTTAAAATCTGCATCTCAGGAAATGCCCATAAAAAAGGCAAGATGACAAAGGGCACAAAGAAAAAACATTAGTACTCCTAGACAGAAGATATTTTAAAGGGCAAGACTATTCTATGTACATACAATTTTATACCACTAACCACATAAAATGATAACAAAAAATCTAAAGCTGGGTGCCAAGGCTCATGCCTGTCATCCTAGCGACTTGGGAAGCTGAGGCAGGAGGATTGCGCGTTTGAGGCCCGAGGCAGCTTGAACAGCTAGCTTAGTGAGACCCTGCTTAAGAACAACAAATAAAAAAGGGGCTACGGGTGCAGCGGTGGAGCACCATGGGTTCAATCCTCCAGTACTGGAAAAAAGAAATCCTAAAACCTAAAATCAACGTAAGTCATTAAAATGTGAATAATTTTAGAAAATAGTGAAATAAAAGCAAAGGCCCGTTCTGCCACTGAAGGCACCTTCTAGGTAATTGTTCAGGTGAGTTTTGCCAAGTCTTCAAGGAAAAGATAATCTGCACCTTCCGTGACCTATGTCAGCTTATTGGGTGTGTGTGGGGGGGACAGAAAAGGATAAAAATAAATGACAAAAAGCCACATCTGTCTTCATGCTCAGATGCACAAAACTCAAAAAAAGTCTAACAATGCAGAAATGGCTTCTTATTAAAAGAATAGGAATGTTGCCAGGCACAGTCACACACACCTATTACCCCAGTGACTCGGGAGGCAGAGGCAGGAGAATTGCAAGTTCAAGACCAGAGGCAGCCTGAATAGTCTAGGGAGACCCTGTCTCAAAAAGTAAAAAAAAAAAAAAAAAGGGCTGGGGGTACAGCTCAGTGGCACAGCACTTGCAGAGCATACAAGTGCGAGGCCGTGGGTTCGACCACCAGCACTGGAAAAAAAAAAAAAAAGAAGAATAGGATGTTATGACTCAGAAGAAAAGGAGTTAAGGAATGAGACAATGGCTACACTCTAGAAAAATCTACTCTTTAAATTAGTGAGAATAAACTGATAATTTGGGAAAACAAGTTGCCAGGGCCAAGTAAATGGAAGATACATATAGTGTTTTTACCCAACCATTCCACCCCTGGATATACACCTTACAAAGAGACTTGCGGATGCACCACATGTATTGGTGTATCCACAGTGGCATTATTTGCAACAACAACAACAAAAAGCGGGAACCAAGATATATTCATCAGCAAGACAAGGTATAAAGAATTATAGTAGTCACAGCAATGAACAGGAAAGATGGGAACTGTGCGCCACACTATGGATGAACCTCGAAATATGCTGAGCAAAACAAGTAGGCTGCAGGACGAAAAGTTAGTGCCATTCCATTACAGAACATATAAAATATGTAATACAAACATGTACTAGGGATAAACACAGAAACAGGAAATATATGAAAGCTTGTCATATGGCATTACTACCCAATGTGGTCCGTGATTCAGTGAAATCGCTATCAAAATCCCAGTGACATTTTTGGCAGAAATGGAAAAAACATTTCTTGAACTCTCATGGAATTACAAAATAATCTTAACTCACTCCTTTCTTCCTTCCTTCCTTCTTGGTGTTCTTGAGACAGGGTCTTGCTGTGTAGCCCAGGCTAACCTGGAACTTGGTATGTAGACCAGTCTGGCCTCAAACTTGCATGGATCCTCCTGCCTCAGCCTCCCAAGTGCTGGGATTACAGGTATGCATCACCACCTTAGAGCCAAATAATTTCACAAAAGAACAGTAAGATTTGAGGCCTCACACTTCCCAAATTCAAAACTTCCTACAAAGTTATGGTAATTAAAACATCATGTTCCCGGCATAAAGACAGGCACACAGATCAGTGGAACAGAGGATCTAAAAATAAACCTACACATCTATGGCCAATTGATTTTTTACAACAGTACCAAGAGGCTTCAATAAGGAAAGAATAATCTCCTCAACAGATGGTGCTGGAACAACCAGATAGCCACAAGCAAAAAATTAAATTGGATCCCTATCTCACACCATATAGAAAAATGAGCTCAAAACAGATCAAACACCTGAATATGAAAGATAAAATTGCAAAACTCTTAGAAAAGCTCATCTTTAAATTCAGGGCAATTATTTCTTCTGAGCAGGAGGAAAGATGATGCATTCAACAAACAGGACACAATTCAATGAGATGTGTACAATTTTATTTTTTAAGTTGGATATTATGTATAAGGTGTTCATTATGTCATAACTTTACTTTTATATACTAATATTAAGATGATAAATTTATCAATAAAATACGAAGTATCACCTCTAAGCATTTGACTTAATAAAACCAAGCCACGTGGGTTGGTGCATGCCTATAATCCCAAAATTCAGGAGGCTGAGGGAGCAGGATCATGAGTTTGAGGCTCTCCTGGGCTACATAGCAAGTTCCAAGCTAACCTGGGCATCAGAGAGAGACCTTGTCTCAAAATAAAATAATAAAAAAGTAAATATGTTCAAAACAAATACTCAACAGACTAAGACTAGAAGGGAGTTTCCATAACTTGATACATTAACTTGATAAAGCTGAAACTTAAGAAGTTGGCAAACTTTTCCTGTAAGGAACTAGATAGTAAATATTTTAGGTTTGCAAGCCAGAAAGTGGGCTGGGATTTAGCTCAGTTGGTAGAGTGCTGCTCTGCAGTCTCTGAGGCCCTGAGTTCGATTCCCAGCACCACAAAATGGGAGCAGGATGTGGCAACCCACTCCCAAGGCAATCCCGAAACAGTCAGCCATTGAAAACCCTATGAGGGTAGCTATGAGTTGGACTCAACTCAAAGGCACCTAACAACAACAACAACAAGCCAGAAAGTCTCTGCTCCAACTGGTCAACTGTGCTCTTACAGCACAACAGTAGACATGGATGAAACAAGTGGGCATGGCTATGTTCCAATACAACTTTATTTATAAAACAAGTAGTAAGCTGGAAAAAAAAAAAAGAAAAGAAAAGGAGGAAGGATAGAAAGGAGGGAGGGAGGAAGGAAAGGAGAAAGGCTGACACCATCAGGTCCAGGTGATCGAGGTTCACACCCTTGTAACCGAATGAACGACCCTGTGCCTCCTGATACCCTGCACTGCGAAGGACCCACCGTCACTCCTGGGACTCCTTCCTGACACGCACAACCTCAATCTACTCACAAGATGACATTAGATGAACTGAAGCTCAGGAACGTCCTACAGAATAACTGACCAGCATTCTTTAGCGCATCAAGGTCATGAAAAGCAGCTATCACAGACTGTGGGAGGCTATAGACAAAGGACCAACCAAGGCAACAAGGGGTCCTGGACTGGATTCCTTTTGTGCGGTGCTGAAGATGGAACCCAGGGGCTCACACATGCTAAGCAAGTGTTCAACCTCTGAACTACACCCTCAGCCCTTGGATTGGATTCTGAATCAGAAAAAGGACATTAGTGACAAGAATTTTTTAAACGTGAGTAACATGTATGTTTGGGAAAAGGACATGGAAATCCACTCCCGAGGCAATCCCAAAACAATCAGCCATTGAGAACCCTATGAAGATCGCTGTGAGTCAGACACACAACTTGACGGCTCCTAACAATATGCATGTTCTTGTTGTTGTTGTTGTTAAGTGCCGTGGAGTCGAGTCCGACTCATAGCGACCCTATGTACAGCAGATCGAAACACTTGCCTGTGCCAGGCAAACGATCTTATTTATGTTTAAGCCCACTGTTGCAGACACTGTGTCAATCCCTCTGGTGGAGGGTTTTCCTCTTTTGCGTTGACATGCCATTCTCCCAAACTTGATGTCCTTCTCCAGGGATTGATCTCTCCTGACTACATGTCTGAAACATGTAAGACGCAGTTTGGCCATTCTTGCTTCCCAAAGAGCACTCTGGTTGCACTTCTTCTAGGACAGATTTGTTGGTTCTTTTGGCAGTCCATGGTATATTCAACAGATGACTCCAGCACCACAATTCAAAAGCATCAATTCTTTTTCTGTCTCTCATTCAATGTCCAGCTTTCACAACCATATGATGCCACTGAAAATACCATGGCATGAGTCAGACGCACCTTCGTTCTTCAATGTGACATCTTTGCTTTTCAATACTCTAAAGAGATCTTTTGCCACAGCTTTTCCTAGAGCAATGTGTCTTTTGATTTCTTGACTGCTGCTTCCACGGGTGTTGATTATAGAGCCAAGCAAAGCAAAATCTTGGACAACCTCAATCTTTTCTCCATTTATTGTGAAGTTGCATGCTGACCCAGTTGTAAGGATTTTTGTTTTGTTGATGTTTAGTCGTAACCCATATTGAAGGCTATGATCTTTGATCTTCATCAGTAAATGTTTTAAATCCTCTTCACTTTCAGCAAGCAGAGTTGTGTCATCTGCATAACGCAGGTTGTTAATGAGTCTTCCTCCGATCTTGATGCCACGTTCTTCCTCATAAAGTCCAGCTTCTCGGATTATTTGCTCAGCGTATAAATTGAAGAGATAGGGTGAAAGTA